>JAQGAO010001105.1:0-26583 GCA_034697705.1 Ommatoiulus sabulosus | reverse complement strand
ATACCACTACGCGACACTGGTTCAAAATAAGTAAACAAATCACATGAATAAATGCCAACGTGCTCTCACCCTATAGTGCTAAACTCTTAATCCGTAATCTCAGACTTTTCAAAAGCAACTCACGATACGAACGTTTCAATATTACTCCCTATCATAAAGTGATTCATTCTGATCACATTACGGATTTTGATCAACTTGCATGTATTTTATGAATACCGTCAACGTCATTTTCGATAAGACTAATATCGGAAGAACGATAAAACGTTCGATGCATCTATGACCACATACATGATACATGCACAATGTCAAAATTATATTTTCGTTTTAAAGTTTTTTTTACACAGTTAACGAAGGTAAATAACTACATGCAGTTGTGTTAATTTTAAAACAATAAAAAACTTTTCAGCCCACCGTTTCGTGCATTGATCCCTAGATGGGGCTTTTTAAATTCCAATGATCCATTTTCAAAATTTTAAATTAAAGCTTGAAATATTTATAAATTTTAAATTAACATATTTTACTAATTAGAAATTTCCCTACAGGTCAATTTTACACAATTTTCAAAAAATTCAATAATCTAGTTACGACATTTTCAAATATTCAATGGTAAATTTTAATAGTTGCACAATTTTCATACATCAATATTATAAAAATTTCAATTTTAACCGATCTATTTCACAAAATTTTCAAGTTTCACAGGTTATTGTTACATAATCTTCAAGTTTAACAGGTCAATTTCACACAATTTTATAGTTTCACAGGTTAATCTTGCATAATCTTCAAGTTTAACAGGTCAATTTCACAAAATTTGCAAGTTTCACAAGTTAATGTTACATAATCTTCAAGTTTAAGAGGTATTTCACAAAAGTTTCACAGGTATCTGTTGGATAATCTTCAAGTTCAACAGGTCAATTTCACAAAATTTTCAAGTTGCACAGGTCAATTTTACATAATCTTCAAGTTTAACAGGTCAATTTCACAAAAATTTTAAGTTTCACAGGTTAATGTTACATAATCTTCAAGTTTAAGAGGTATTTCACAAAAGTTTCACAGGTATCTATTGGATAATCTTCAAGTTCAACAGGTCAATTTCACAACATTTTCAAGTTTCACAGGTTAATTTCACAAAATTTTCAAGTTGCATAGGTTAATATGGCATAATCTTCAAGTTTAACAGGTTAATTTACATAATATTTAAGTTTAACAGGTATTTCACAAAATTTTTAAGTTTAACAGGTGAATTTCACGCTATTTTTATTTATTACAGGTGAATTTTCTCAAAATTTTCAAGTTTCACGAGTCAATGTTGCACAATTTAAAAGCAGGTAAAATTTTGTCTTCTCTCGCATTGGTAAATGTACCATAGTTTAGGGATTTTGTTTATTGATAGACCCCTACATATGTTTTTTTAGAAAATTTTACAATTGAATTATAACAAATTCGCGAGAGAACACAAAAATGTATCCTGTGGAGGCTCATCTGTTGCCCGAACGCCAAACAAGTAAACTATGGCACTGACTGCTACTAATAAAACTCTAGATAGTAAAGACGAACGATCGGATTTTTCAGGCAGTTGCTGGAGAACGTAAAGAAAACTCGATGAATCTCCGAAGAAGGAGGTGAAGACAAAGTAGCGGGGAAAAAAACGTAAGTGTCTAGTGATCCGGTGTCGGTAATAACAACTGTGGCGAACGGTGGGTTAGTTTCGCTGTCCAAATGAAGAAACACCTCCGTGGCAATGCCAGTACCGCAGGAGGCCGATGCGTATATCTTAACATTGGTGGCTATTCCACTGGAAAAATCTAAATTGTATACTAATACTGCATCCTGTTGCTCTACATTGAGGATAACACATTTGCTTTCGTCCCTGTGTGTGAAGCGTTGATACAAGTAAAATATTTCGTAGTTTTGGGCAAAAGCATCCACCGCAGTTCCATCATCCCCTACTCCAGCAATCTGTTGTTTGGCATAAGAAGCCTGAAGAAGATTGTCTTTATCCTCATCTAATTCTCCAGCTATCGATGCGCCAAAAAACTGAAACTTGCTTATCACGAGGTTAATCGGATCGCTGCTGGCGAACGTGAAGAAAACT
Organism: Ommatoiulus sabulosus; assembly: GCA_034697705.1. NCBI lineage: Eukaryota > Metazoa > Arthropoda > Diplopoda > Julida > Julidae > Ommatoiulus > Ommatoiulus sabulosus. The sequence goes on along the minus strand of JAQGAO010001105.1, from coordinate 24,491 downwards.
CGGTGCACTTCAGCGGTGAGATCAATGGATACAGGCGCAGAAAAGTCAAAATACGACGACGTGGATCCAGTATCCGTCACCATGACCGTAGAGATGGGCGTTGAGGTCACGTTGTCCAAATGAACGTCGATTTCCGTAATAACGCCGGGTCCGTAACTGGCACCAGCCTCTATCGTAAGCGTCTTGGCGATTTTACTGGAAAAGTCCAGATTGTACCCAATAACTGCCGTCTCATCACTGACGCCAATAGTGGTGGTCGAGCAAGACATGTCAATGGAGCGTTGATACATTGAATAAGTGGCCTTTAAGCCTCCGAATGCATCGTACGCATTTCCATCTTCATTTACGGTGGCATTTACCAAACCGATGAAAAGTGCGAGATATAGCAGAATCAGCTTCATGGTTTTAACTTCTTCAAGATGATTTTGGTCTATTTTTGATGGTGGCCAACTACTAAATACACCTTGAATTGCCAGAGCGAGCATAAGAGATGTAGATTTAGTGATAGCCTCGTATCATCGTGACGTCTAGAAGCTATGATAATCGGAGCGATAAATTTCTATGTAATCCATATGAGTTAGTAGGAATTTCAGATTAGTTTTCCTCGTTTAGAATTAGTTGATAGACAACTTATCATAGGTAGAAACAAGTAGCTATTACTGCGACGATAATTTTACCAATATATGAAATAATTTTCACTAAAATTTAAAAAAATATTGAAGAAACAAATTTTATTGAATTGAAATTTACATGAATTTAAAATTAAAGAAAAATCTTGCTGTAATTTTTTTTTTAAAAAAAGCGCCATTTACTGATAAGTATACAAATGCAACAAAGGTTAAAAAATAAATTGTTTAATTCATTCAAAATTGTCGCCTGGAAAACTTGAAAAATGTTGAAAAACAGTCTTCCACGCGCCAATTTTGAATGAATTAAAAGATTTACTTTTTAACCATCGTTGCGTTTGTACTTATCAATTAACTAGCTGGAAAACCCTTTTTTGCCTGGGGAATCATAAATTGTGAAAAAGTCAGTGAAATTAAACGTATTAATTTTGTCAAATTCAAAAATGAATGCTTATACGTGGTTAGATCATCAGGGCCCTTGCAAACCTTTCAAACTTTTAAAAATATTTCCAGTACAAAGTTAAAAAATTTTCAACAATTTCAGACGGCAAATCTTTAAGATTGTCAAGTTTGCGAGGAGAAATTTTCAAAATTTTCGACTGTTTTCGAGGTCAAATGGGCAACTTTCAACAAAAAAAGTTGAGAAGTTTATCCGAGGTATAGCTCCAGTTTTCTCGAAGTCTTTAAAGTGATTTCTGCCTGTAAAGTTCAGTATTTCTTAAAAAAAGGAAAAAAAATTATCCAGAGATCAATAAGTCAATAATCAGTCCTTTCCCAACATAAACTCGTATTGTAATCAGATTTTAACGATTTTGCAGAAATGATATCTTAAAATGCAACTTTCTTGCACGGATAGAACAGAACACAAACCAGCACTGAATCTGTGATTATGGTGACCATGTCCGTTTCCTGTAATTTAGAGTAAAAACCGAACAATTCCTGCCTATAGCCTGTCAATCTGCGCTTGAAACTAACTTTCACAAACTTCCATAATTTCACTTTGGACTTTCATTTGTCGAAAGGAGTATCTGTCAATGTTACCTAACCCATCGCAACCCGCAGAACATTCCTGCGGGTCCACGAAATATATATGTTGTTCGCTGCTCGGGTTTCTGTTTCATTTCAAATAATCGCAGAATTTTCATCTTATGACATTACGTATAAATACTAATACCAAAATACTACTTAAATAATAGTATTACATGTATTTCCGAATTAGCAGTCCGCGATTTACTTTTCCTTTTTCTACCGATCCACGGGTGTAAAAAGGTTGGGAATCACGTACATGGTATAGGTCCTTTTACAACGATTATTCCCAACGTTTATTGGATTTTTAGGGCCAATTCTAATAATTAAGGCAACTCAGAAAACGCCAGGCAATCGCTGGATAAATGGATTTGGAAGCTTTGAAATTCTGATAAACCGAAGGCTGATTAAAACATTGTGTAGCGCGGAAATCAATTCTGATGAAATACGATTGTGCTAAACCCTTGATCCGTAATCTAAGAAATTTCAAAAGCAACTCATGATATCAATATTATTCACTGGCATAACGTGATTCTGATCACATCACGAATTTTGATCAACTTATTTTATGAATTTCATCAATGTCAATCTCGATAAGGCCATTATCGACAGAAAGATACAACGTACGATGCGTCTACATACATGCACAATGTCAAAATTATAATATTTTCGTTTTAAAGAGGGTTGTTTTAATATAGTTAAGGAAGGTAAATAACTAGACATTGTGACTTCATTTTCTGCCCCCCGTTTCGTGTATTGATCACTAGATAAAAGCTTTTTAAATTTTCGTGATTTATTTTCTCAATATTGAATTAATACGCGAAATATTTATGAATTTCAAATCTATTTCTAATTACGAAGTTACCCTACAGGTCAATTTTACCCAATTTTTAAAATTTTCTCTGCATGATCAAGTAACGACATTTGCAAATATACATTGGTAAATTTTTTAATATTTGCACAATTATCATAGATGAATATCAAAAAAATTTAAGTTCAACCGATCAATTTCACAAAACATTTAAGTTTCACGGGTTAACGTTGCATAATCTTCAAGTTGAACAAGTCAATTCGACTTTTTGTAATGAAGACTATAGTTCGGCCATTAAAGCTGGCAGATTGAGAAAAGGTTAAATGTTTGCTCAGTCGTTTAATTTTTCGATTCACAGAATCGGAATGAACCTCGGCAATTCGATATAACGATGAATATTCGGGATTTGGTCACGTGACTTGGCTCTTCAAAATAAATTTCGCACATTTGTCATAATCGCTGAAAATGTACCCAAATCGAGCACAACTCAACGCCTCTCTGAGTACCTTTACTATAAGTTAACTGATCTAAATGACGTTGCAATAACATATTTTAATCAGTTTGTAATTAAGATTTCATGCCAATCTTGAGCATTAATCGAGAGCACGAGGACATTGCGCGATTTTAATATGATTATCATTCAAATACGCTTGGATATGACATTTATCAGTCGGGTGATAAATCGATCCAGGGACCTACATGCATTTATCTGCATCCTTTTAGAACAAATAATGTATTTCATCACTGCCCCCCCCCCCTTGATTAATGACAACGCCAAATCCGACATGTCAACGTTATCCACAATTTTTTTTAAAATCGACAGAGAAGAATATTTAGTATTTTGAAAACCATTTTGAAACATTTTGATATTAACACAGAAACAATTTGGTGATCGTAACCGGAAATTTCGACAATTTCACACATAAAATTGTACAAAACTACATTAAAAAGTAACAACTCAATATTTCTCATTAAAATTTTTACTGAATAGGCTATAGAACTACGACTAAAAAGATGTTTGGTTAAGAAGTTTTAATTTAAGTCTTCAAAGAAAAAAATTACCCAAGATCAATAGGCCTAATCAGTCCGCTCCCACATAGCACTCGTATTGTAATTAGAGAAATTTAACCCAAAATTTAAGGTTGTTTCCCAACCATGGTGGTCTGTGATTTATACTTTACCTATTTTTACTGGTCCGCAGGTGTAAAAAGGTTGGGACGTGGGCACCGCAGGTATAGGTTAAATTACAAAATTTAATAAGGGTACTCAGAGAGGCGTTGAATTGTGCTCGATTTGGGTACAATTCAACGAATGCCAAGGAATGTCAAGGTTCATTCCGCTAACCTTGGCAATTCGTTATACCAATGAATATTAAGGATTAAGTCAAGTGGCTTGGCTCTTCAAAATAAATTTCGCATATTTGTCATAATCGCTGAATTTTACACTCACCGAACATAATTCAACGCCTGTCTGAGTACCCTTATTGGATTGTTTTAGCCGATTGCAATAATTAAGGCGACTGAGAAAACGTCCAGCAACAATGCTGGGCAAAATAATTCGGTGGTTAAACCCTTGATCTGCAATCTCAAACATTTCAAAAGCAACTCATAACGTGATTCTGATCACATCAAGGATTTTGATCAACTTACATGTATTTTCGTTTCAAATAGGGTTTTTTACACAGTTAACGAAGGTAAATAACTAGACGTGTTAATTTTAAACCAATTAAAAACTACATTTTCTGCTCCTCGTTTCGTGTATTGATCCCTAGATGGGGCATTTTAAATTTGTGATGACCTTGCCCGGCCCTAGGTGCCCGAAATGGCGGTGAGATCGGGCCCGGGCCGGGCAAGGAGTCGAACATCCCGAATAAAAGGAGCGAGACGTCTCAAGTAGCTCTTAGGTAGTTTAATGAGCGATGGATCGGCAATAAAGAGCATCTTACATAATGCGACTGTCAGTCACAGCGAGTGACTGTCCAGGGAGAGCGAGTGTCCGAGCGACTGTCCAAAGGAGAGCGAGTGTCCGAGTGACCGATTGCAACTCCCATGTAGGCGATTACACAAGCGGGGCTCCAGCCCCCCCAGGCGGAATGCCCACCTAGGCCCAGGCTGGGGCAAGAGCGGACGTCAGGACTAGAGCGTGTCAACGGGTAAGACTTCCCGCCTACAACAGTGGGCCGCATTATATACGGCTGTGGGAATGCGGAGCATGTCAGGAGTATGCACCGTAAGCGACCCTCAAGGGCGCCAGGGTCAGTGACATGTGTGATCCGCCGGTCATGACAAATTCCAATGATTCATTTTCAAAATTTAAAATTAATGCGTGAAAGATTTATGAATTTCAAATTCACATATTGTACCAATTACAAAATTTCCCTACAGGTCAATTTTGAACAAAATTCAAAATTTTCCCTAAAAAAGTTACGGCAATTTCAAATATTCAATGGTAATTTTTTTTAATATTTTTCACAGGTAAATTTTCTCAAAATTTTCAAGTTTTACAGGTTGATGTTGCATAATCTTCTAGTTTAACAGGTCAATTTCACCAAATTTTCAAGTTTCACAGGTCAATTTCACAACATTTTCAAGTTTCACAGGTTAATGTTGCATAATCTTCAAGTTTATCAGGTCAATTTCACAAAATGTTCAAGTTTTTCAGGTGAATTTTCTCAACATTTCTAAGTTTCAAATGTCAATGTTTTGAAATTTAAAGCAGATAAAATTTTGTCATCTCTCGCAATGGATACATTTTCCAAAGTTTAGAGGTTTTGTTTATTGATACATATTTTGTTTTAGAACATTTAACCGCTAAATTCTAGCAAATTCGCGAGAGAACACAAAAATGTATCCTGTGGACGCTCTTCTTTTGCCCGAGCGCCAAACAGGCATACTATGGCACTGACTGATACTTATAAAACTGTAGAAAGTCAAGAATAACGATCGGATTTTGCTGGCAATTGCTGGAGAACGTAAAGAAAACTCGATGAATCTCCAGAGAAGGAGGTGAAGACAAAGTAGCGTTGAAATAAAAGTAAGTCCCTGGTGATAAACCGGTGTCAGTAAAAACAACTGTGGCGAACGGTGAGTTAGTTTCGCTGTCCAAACGAAGAAACATTTCCGTGGCCTTGCCAATACCGCAGAACGCCGATGCGTGGATGTTAAACATGATGGCTGTTCCATTGGAGAAATCAAAACTGTATGCTAATAACGCGTCCTGTTGCTCTACATCGATGGCATTACAGTGGACGCTTTCCCCTCTGTGTACGAAGCGTTGATAAAAGTAGTATGATGAGTAGTTAATGCCAAAAGCATCCATCGCTGGTCCATCCTCCCCTACTCCAGCAATCTGTTGTTTGGCATAAGAAGCCTGAAAAAGACTGTCTTTATCTTCATCCAATCCTCCATCTTCTGATGCACCAAAGCCAAACAGCGCCACATTCAACAGCAGCAGGAACGCGCCATGGATTTGCTTCATGATGATAGGTTGTGGAGTGCTCTTCAACAGTATTTGGAGGAATGTCAGGGTTTCGGTAAATAAAAGTTGTTATATCAACTAATCTTGAGAAATCAGAGCTGGATGACGTTGCATGATTCCGATCACATCTTAGATTATGATACTGAAATCATCGAAATCAATTCCGATAAGGCAAATATATACGAGTGGCCTACATGCATCATGTATGATCCCATAAATGCACAATGTCAAGACTCACACACAGGGCCCCCAAGAAATTTTATATTGAAGTTCCCTGACTTTTCCAGGTTTTTAGACAAATTTCACTGACCGATGACATTGAAAAATTTGCTTGAAAAGTTTTTGAGAATTGTACATATTTTTATTTGGAAAACGTTGAAAGTATTGCAAATTTATACTAGGAAGAGGCAGTAAATTTTGAAAATTTGTGCTCTGAAACGATGGAAAATTTTGCAAATTTGTACTGAATTTTTTTTTAAAGGTTTGCAAATGGGCCTGGAAATAAATACGTAGAAGCATTAATTTTGGATTGCGACAAAATTAATACTTTGAATTTCCCTGGCTTTTTCAAAATAATTCATTCGTCCCCAACTTTCTACACATTTTCAAGTTTCCGGACTTCTCCAGGTCTAGAATTAACCTGTTAAAATCCCTCAACAATGATTTATTGAAAGTTGCTTATTAATACGATAAAGTTCAATAAACTTTTTTATTTTTTGCATATTCATGTAGAAATCGAAGGTAAATAACTAGAAACCATGAAACTTAGATTTTTAAATTTCCCACGCGTTAATTTAAAATGCTTTTTTTTTTTAAATTCCAGTGAAATTTTTTTTAAATTTAAATTAAAAGCATATTTATTTTGTGTACAATTTTTGCACAAACAAATCGTTTGTCCACATTTAGGAAAAGTTCAATTTCTCAACTGCTCAGGTCCTAGCCAAAAAACTTAAACTGGCGTATCGCGAGGTCAATCGGATCGCTGCTGGCGAACGTGAAGAAAACCCGGTGCACTTCCTGGGTGGGAGCGGGCGATACAGGCACAGAAAAATTAAAATTCATGGATCCAGTATCGGTCACCAGGACCGTGGAGATGGGCGTTGAGGTCTCGTTGTCCAGATGAACGTTCATTTCCGTAATAACACCGGGATCGTAACTGGCATCAACCTCTACCGTAAACGTCTTGGCGAGTGCACTGGCAAAGTCCAGATTGTACCCAAGAACTTCCCTCTCATCATTGACAAGAATATAGGGCGGGCATGGTAACGTAACGTAACGTTGATACATGGTAGAAGTGGGATTTACGACTCCGAATGCATCGTACGCATTTCCATCTTCATTTACGGTGGCATTTACCGAGCCGATGAAAAGTGCGAGAAATGGAAGAATCAACTTCATGGTTCTAGCTTCTTGGAGTTGTTTTTGATCTATTTTTTATGGTGGACAAGTACCAAATACAGCTTGTATCGCCAGAGCGAGCATTTGGGATGTAGATTTAATGATAGCCTCTTATCATCGTGACAATTGCGATAGTCTCATATCAAGCATCTACCGGAAGCGATGATAATCGTAGTGATAAATTTCTATGAAATCCATAGAAGTTATGAATTTTAGATTAGTTTTCCTCTCTAAGATTAATTCATAAATAAGTTATTATGGTTGTTTTGGTTAGAAACAGCTACTGTTCTAATAGTGAATACGTTCAAACAGCTCTCATTCGTAATTATAGATGGCAAGATTGTACTTATCACTTTTTCCTTGTTACGCAGATAAATTGAAGTATTTTAAAACTGGTACAGATTTGGAGTCCTTTTGTGCTTTTGTAGCCCAACAACTTTACCGGCATGGCAGGTCAAAAAGCACGAACTTTGTATAGATATGGACGATGAATTTTGTTTTCCTCCAAACAGGTTGAAATTACAATTGTTGAATTATCTCAACATATACTTGTGGTTTACTATGATTGGCAAAGTCTAGAAAATACTTTGCAGATTTGGTTTAGAAAATTCAGTATGAATACATTCCTTACACTGTGATTTTGAGTTTTTGGACAGAGTAACAGTCTGCTCACAAAAATTTTGCATACGAGTGCATGCAGTTGCTAAAAGTTGAGAATTTATATATGAATTCCCCTGGTCATGTGTTTTGACCTTTCCTTAGCAAACATTCCTGTGTTACGTAGGCAACGTAGCACCTTGAAAGTGCTACGCCGCATGCTATATAGGTTTGCTACGGTCGTGCTATGCTGCCAACCCATTGGGGCGAAAGTGTAGCACATCCATTAGTTTGTTTATACAGGAAAGCATAAAAGTTAGTTGACAAATATAAGGGTAACTTCCACTTTGTGGTAGTGCATCTTTTCAAGATGCAGAATCACATCTGCAAAAGTTGGCCATTAAGTGTGCATTTTAACTTTTCCACGTGTGAAAGATTTATTTTTAACCTTTGTTGCCTATGCATTCATCAGCAGATGCCACTTTTTTTAAATTCGTAATTTCTTTTGTCAAATATTTTATTAAATGTAATATTTAATAATAATTAAATTTTACTAAATATAAACATAGTAAACACGGAGTTCACCCAGAAATTTCATATTCAACTTCCATGACTTTTCCAGGTTTTATAATGAATTTTCTTGACCATCAACAAAATTGACAAATGCCAATGTACACCAAGAATTTGCAAAATTTACACAGGGAAACTTTCCATATTTTGCAATATTTATTATTGTTTATTATGAATTATTGCGACAATTTTTTGAACATTTTACAAATTTATATTTGAAACATGTGTGAACGTTTTGGCAAATTTGTACTCTGAAAATGTGAAAATTTAAAAAAAAATCGTGCTCTGAAAAGGTTCTCGAGAAAAATGAATATTTTGCTCATGTGTCTTCGGTAAGTGTTTTGCAAATTTGTGTTCGGAAAACGAGAAAAATTTCCCAAAATTGTCCTCAGAAACTGTTGCAAAGTTTGGAAATTTGTCCTCAGAACTGTTGAAATTTTGGCAAGTTTGAACAGGAATTTTTTTTTAAAAAAAAGCTCGCAAAAATTAATTTTTGATTGTGACAACATTACATTAACACTTTGAATTCCCCTGATTTTTTCAAAATAAATCATTCTTCCCTGACATTTCCAGACATCATCAAGTTCACTGACATTTCCAGATTTTCCGGGTCTGGGGGTACCCTAGCTTCAAAAGTGACGCAACTCAACATTTCTCATTTTAATTTTTACTGAATATAAAAATTTTCAAAATTTTCTGAGGTGAAATTTGCAATATACTCATGAATAAAAATGTTTGGTTTAGAAGTTCCGAAGTCTCCCTTCAGTTTTCTGGATCGCCTGTAAAGTTCAGTATTTCTTTAAAAAAAAAAAGGAAAAACTTTTTTCCCCGAGATAAATAATCAGTCCTCCCCTTACAAAGAAATCGTATTCTAATTAGATTTTAACGATTTTGCAGAAATGATATCTTAAAATGCAACTTTCTTGCACGGACAGAACAGATGAATACCCGCACAAGCTAGTGACCGTTTCCTGTTATTTAGAGTGAAAACCAAACAGTTCCTTACCCTGTCAAACTGTGCTTGAACTAAGGAAAAAAAGCGAATAAATATTCTAAAAACTTTGAATATGCGCCAAAATGGCCAAATTTCACAAACTTCCATAATTTCGCTTTGGACTATTTATTATTGGTCGAAAGGAGTATCGGTCAACGTTTCACAACCCACGGTCTACGGACAGGTACCGCAACCCGGAAGGGCGGGGGGCTGGAAATTCTGATAAACCGATGGCTGATTAAAACATCGCGCAGTGCGTAAATCAATTCTGATAAAATATAAGATTATGCTAAATCCATGATCCGTAATCTCAGAAATTTCAAAAGCAACTCACGATATCAATATTACTCACTGGCATAACGTGATTCTAATGAACTTTTTTCTATGAATATCATCAAAATCAATTTCGATAAGGACATTAGGGTGATTTAGCAAATCGTTAACTGATCTAAATGACGTTGCAATCACATATTATAATCAGTTTGTAAATAAGATTTCATACCAATCTTGGGCATTAATCGAGAGCACGAGGACATTGCGTGATTTTAATATGATTATCATTGAAATCTGCTTGGATATGGCATTAATCAGTCGGGTGATAAATCGATCCATGTACAGTGTTTTACATACAGTACATGCGTTTACCTGCATTTCATTTGCCTCAATCCCAATTTAACAGGTTCCCCCTGAAGTTTCATTTTAAACTTCTCTTACTTTTTCAGGTTTTTACAAAAATTTCCATGACTAATGACAATGCCAAAATTGACATGTCAATGTTGTCCACAATTTTTCAAAATCGACACAGGAGAATATTCAGTATTTTGAAAAAGTTACTAATGACAATTTTTAAATATTTTGAAATTAGCGCAGAAAAAACTTTGTGTTCGGAATTGAAAGTTTCGACACTTCGACACAGAAAATTGTACTAAAGTACATTAAAAAGTACAACTTTCTGAGGTGAAATTTGCAATATTCTCAGGAATAAAGATGTTTGGTTAACAAGTTCCGAAGTCTTGCTCCAGTTTTCTCAAAGTCTTCAAAGTCATTTCCGCCTGTAAATTTCAATATTTCTTAAAGTAGGAAAAATTACCCAAGATCAATAATCAGTCTTCTCCCACATAGCCCTCGTATTGTAATTAGAGCAGAAATGATATTATAGAAAAAAGTTGGGATGTGGGCAACGCAGATATAGGTTATATTACAACATTTAATAGGGGTACTCAGAGAGGCGTTGAATTGTGCTCGATTTGGGTTCGTGGGTACGCTCTACAAAATAAATTTCGCATATATTGTCATAATCGCTGAATTTTACCCAAATCGAGCATAATTCAACCCTTGTCTAAGAACCATTATTGTATTGTTTTAGCCAATTTCAATAATTAGGCACTAAGGTAGTGCTAAATCCTTGATCCTAATCTCAGACATTTCAAAAGCAACTCACGATACGAGCGTATTAATAATACTCACTGGCATAACATGATTCTGATCACATCAAGGATTTTGATCAACTTACATGTATTTTATAAATATAATCCAAATAAATTTCGATAAGGCCATTATCGGCAGAATGATAAAACGTACGATGCATCTATGACCACATAACGTCAACATAACATAACAGGCAAAACGTCAAAATATTAATATTTTCGTTTTAAAAGAGGTTTTTTTTACACAGTTAACGAAAGTAAATAACTAGACGTGTTAATTTTAAACCAATTAAAAACTTCATTTTCTGTCCACTGTTTCGTGTATTGGCCCCTAAATGGGGCTTTTCAACATTTAATGATTCATTTTCAAAATGTTTAATTAATGGATAAAATCCCCCTACCACATGGTATTAATTTACTGATAGTAGGGACTGTAGGGTACTGAGTTGAATTGAATGCGTGAAATATTTATGAATTTCAGATTCACATATTTTACCAATTACAAAATTTCCCTACAGGTCAATTTCACACAATTTTCAAAATTTTCTCTGATCAAGTAACGACATTTTCAAATATTCATTGATAATTTTTTTTTAATATTTCCGCAATTTTCGTAGATCAATATCATAAAAATTTCAAGTTCAACCGATCAATTTCACAAAATTTTCAAGTTTCACAGGTTAATGTTACATAATCTTCAAGTTTAACAGGAATTTCACAAAATCTTCAAGTTACACAGGTTAATGATACATAATCTTCAAGATTAACAGTTCAATCTCACAAAATTTTCAAGTTTTACTGGTTAATGTTACATAATCTTCGAGTTTAACAGGAATTTCACAAAATGTCCAAGTTACACAGGTTAATGTTACATAATCTTCGAGTTTAACAGGAATTTCACAAAATGTTCAAGTTACACAGGTTAATGTTACATAATCTTCAAGATTAACAGGTCAATTTCACAAAATTTTCAAGTTTCACAGGTGAATTTTCTCATAATTTTCAAGTTTTAAGTTTCAAGATAAAATTTTGTCTTCTCTCGCATTGGATAAATTTACCATAATTTAGAGGTTTTGTTTATTGATACATATTTTTTTAGTAAACCTTACAACTAAATTGTAGCAAATTCGCGAGAGAACACAAAAATGTATCCTTTGGAGGCTCTTCCGTTGCCTGAGCGCCAAACAGGCATACTATGGCACTGACTGTTAGAAAGAAAATTTAAGAAAACGCTAGATAGTTAAGACGAACGATCGGATTTTGCGGGCAGTTGCTGGAGAACGTAAAGAAAACTCGATGAATCTCCCTAGAAGGAGGTGTAGACACAGGAACGGTGAAACTAACTAAATCCCCCGCTGATCCGGTGTCTGTAAAAACAACTGTGGCGAATGGTGGATTAGTTTCGCTGTCCAAACGTAGAAACATCTCTGTGGCAATGCCAGTACCGCAAGAGGCTGCTGCGTGGATGCTAAACGTGGTGGCTCGTCCGCCGGTGAAATCCATACTGTATGCTAATACTGCATCCTGTTTCTCTACATCGAGGATACGACAGTGGCTGTCTAGGTGTACGAAGAGTTGATAAAAGTAATACGATGCGTAGTTAGTTTCAAAAGCATCTATCGCCTTTCCATCAATCACTTCTTCAGCAATCTGTTGTTTGGCATAAGAAGCCTGAAGAGGACTGTCTTTATGTCCATTCAATTCTCCAGCTGTTGATGCGCCAAAACCAAATAGCGCCACATTCAACAACAGCAGCAATGCGCCATGGATTTGTCTCATGATGATAGGTTGTGGAGTGTTCTTTAACAGTATCTGGTGTAATGTCAGAGTTTCGGTCCATGGAAGTATTTATATCAACTAATCTTGAGCAATGAGAGCTGGATGACATTGCATGATTCTGATCACATCTTAGATTATGATATTGAAATCATAGAAATCATTTCCGATAAGGCAAATACATACGAGTGGCCTACATGCATCATGTATGATGCAATAAATGCGCAATGTCAGAAATCACACACAAAGGGTTCTTCAAGAAATTTCATATTCAAGTTCCCATTACTAGTTGAGGTTTTTAATCATATTTTACTGACCAACGACATTGAAAAATTAGTTTAAAAAGTTTTTGAGAATTGTACGTATTTATATTCGGAAAACGTTGAAATTATTGATAATTTGCACTAGAAAAAGGCTGTACAATTTGAAAATTTGTACTCTGAAAAGGTTGGAAATTTTGCCAATTACTCTTTAGAATATATCTGTTGAACATTTCTCCTCGGAACTGTTCAAATTGTTAGGAAGTTTTACTCAAAACCTGTGCAAACTTGAGTTTGGAAAAGGTGGAAAATTTTGCAAATTTGTACTGATTTTGTTTTTTAAAAAAAGGTTGCAAATGAACCTCAAGATAACCACGTAGAAGCATTAATTTTGGATCGTGACAAAATTAATACGTTAATTTTCCCTGACTTTTTCAAAATAAGTCACTCTTCCCAAACTTTACACACATTTTAAAGTTTCTGGACTTCTCCAGGTCTGGGGGTTACCTATTGAAATCACTCAACAATGATTCATTGAAAGTTGCTTATTAATACGATAAATTTCAAAAAGTTTTGCATATCCTACATGTAGAAATCAAAGATAAATAACTACAAACTGAGAATCTTAGATTTTTAAATTTCCCACGCGTCAATTTAAAATGCCTTTCACATTTTTTTTATTTAAATTAAATGCATATTCAATTTCTGTTCAATTTTTGCACAAACTAGTCACTGCTAAATATTATGAAATAATTTCTTCTTATCTATGTAAATTTTGGAAAAGTTCAATTTCTCAACTGCTCGGGTCCTAGCCAGAAAACTGAAACTTGCTTATCACGAAGTCAATCTGAAAGCTGCTGGCGAACGTGAAGAAAACTCGGTGCACTTCCTGGGTGGGAGCGGGTGATACAGGCGCAGAAAATTGAAAATACGCAGACCCAGTATCCGTCACCAGGACCGTGGAGATGGGCGTTGAGGTCTCGTTGTCCAGATGAACGATGATTTCCGAAGCAACGCCGGCTGCGTAATAGGCAGAAGCCTCTACCATTAGCGTCTTGGCGAGTGTACTGGAAAAGTCCAGATTGTACCCAATAACAACCCTCTCATCTTGGACAGGAAAGTTGGTCGGGCATTCAATCAAACTGTAGCGTTGATACATGAACTCAGTGGCATCTACGACTTCGAATGCATCGTAAATATTTCCGTCTTCATTTTCGATGGCATTTAAAGAGCCGATGAAAAGTGCGAGAGATAGCAGAATCAGCTTCATGGTTCTAGCTTCTTCGAGTTGCTTTTGATCTATTTTTGATCGTGGCCAACTACTAAATACAGCTTGAATTGCCAGAGCGAGCATTTGAGATTGAGATTTAGTGATAGCCTCATATCACGCAACTTTAGGGCTAACTTATAACGACAAGAAGCGATGATAATCGGAGCGATAATCTATGAAATCCATGCGAGTTATTATCAATTTTAGATTAGTTCATAGATAAGTTTTCACGGGTTGAAACATGTACCTGTAGCTATTACTGCGACGATAGTTTTAACGATTGTTTTAGGCATAAAATGACAATTATTTTCCTTAAAATTTGTTTCTCAACATTTTTAAATTTCCCAATGGTCAATTTTGAATGACTTAAAAAGTGTCAGCTTAACCTTTGTTGCTTTTATACTTAGCACAGGGTTCCCCCCAGAAAATTCATTTTCAACTTTCCTGAAATTACCAGGTTTTTTTAAAAAAATTCCCTGAACAATGACAATGTCAAAAATTGACATTTCTCCTCGGAAACATGGACAATATTGTAAATTTTTACTCGGAAAATGTTGAAAATTTTGCACATTTGTATTCCGACATTTGGCTTCCCGCACGACACGGGAGCCTTCCACTTTTATCGCAGCACACAGCTTGGCTCTCAAGCTCAAGGTTTTGCAAATTTGTGTTCGGAAAACGTGGAAAATTTCTCAAGTTTGAGGACCTGTTGAAAAGTTTGGAAATTCGTCCTCAGATACTGTTAAAAATGTTGGAAATTTGTTTTCAGAACTGTTGAAAATTTAGCGAATTTGTACTTGAAATTTCTTTTAAAATTATTTTTTAATATTAATTTTGGATTGTGACAACATTAACACGTTGGATTTCCCCAGTTTTTTCAAAATAAATCTTTTTTACCTGACTTAACTTGTTTTTCGGAGTCTAGGGACGCCGGTACCCTCGCTTCAAAAGTGACGCAACTCAACATTTCTCATTTTAATTTTTACTGAATATAGAAATTTTCTGAGGTGAAATTTGCAATATACAAAGTTCCGAAGTCTCGCTCAAGTTTTCTCAAAGTCTTTAAAGTCATCTTCGCCTATAAACTTCAATATTTCTTAAAAAAACAAGAAAAACGGCTTTGAAATTCTGATAATCCGATGGCTGATTAAAACATTGCGTGGTACGGATATCTATTCTGATAAAATATAAGATTATGCTAAACCCTTGATCCGTAATCTCAGACATTTCAAAAACAACTCATGATATCAATATTACTCACCGGCATAACGTGATTCTGATCAAGTTATTTTATGAATATCATCATTCATCAAAATCAATTTCGATAAGGACATTAGAGAGATTTAGCAAATCATTCATTATAGATACGGTAACCTAATCGTCATGGGGCCGCACGATGTGCATGCACGGAGTGACGTTGCAACACGTACACTGTAGAGCAGTTTAAGGTAACGTAGTCCCATTGAGCAGGGCGTTAGAGCTAGTCATTCATAAAGGACGTCCTCGTGTATAGCGAGTCCAATTTTGGGCAAGTTTGTGGACGTCCTAATTTTTATATGAAACGGGAATGGAAATCAAACGCGATTCCTAAATAGTTTCGAATAAACTGGATTTACAGTAAGATGACCACAACATTATGTGTTTATTTTCATGAATGAAAATTAACACTTAATGTGGTGGTCATCTTATACCTAGTTCAATCTTTGCGCATGCACGTGGCTTGGCTCTTCAAAATAAATTTCGCATATTTATCATACTCGCTGAATTTTACCCAAATCGAGCACAATTCAATGCCTCTCTGAGTACCCTTATTGTATTGTTTTAGCCAATTCCAATAATTAAGGCAACTGAAAAAACGCCCAGCAACAACGCTGGATAAAATAATTCAGGGGCTTTAAAATGCTGACTAAGGTAGTGCTAAACACTTGATCCCTAATCTCAGACATTTCAAAAGCAACTCACGATACTTAAGCATATCAATATTACTCACCGGCATAAAGTGATTCTGATCCCATCATGGATTTTGATCAACTTATTTTATGAATATCATCAAAATCAATTTCGATAAGACCATTATCGACAGAACGATAAAACGTACGATGCATCTACAGTATAACCACCTACATGTACAATTGTACATGCACAATGTCAAAATATTAATATACTTTTGTTTTAAACTGTTTTTTTAAACAGTTAACGAAGGTAAATAACTAGACGTGTTAATTTTAAACCAATTAAAAACTACATTCTCTGCCACTTTTTCTGGGGCTTTTTAAATTCCAATGTTTCATTTTTAAAATTTTAAATTAATGCGTGAAATATTTATGAATTTCAAATTCACATATTTTACCAATTACAAAATATCCCTATAGATCAATGTTACACAATTTTCTAAATTTTCCCTGATCAAGTTACGACATTTCCAAATATACACTGGGAAATTTTTTAATATTTGCACAATTTTTATACATCAATATCTTAAAAATTTAAAGTTCAACCAATTAATCTCCAATTTTATCAGGTCAATTTAACAAAATTTTCAAGTTTCACAGGTTAATGTTACATAATCTTCAAGTTTAACAGGTCAATTTAACAAAATTTTCAAATGTCACAGGTTAATGTTACATAGTCTCCAATCTTAAAAGGTGAATTTCGCCAAAATTTTAAGTTTCACATATTATTGTGGCAAAATCTTCAAGTTTATCAGGTCAATTTCTCAAAATGTTCAAGTTTCAAAGGTGAATTTTTTCAAAATGTTCAAGTTTCATGTGTCAATGTTGCATAATTTAAAGCAGATAAAATTTTACCTTCTATCGCATTTTCGAGTTTTTGTTTATTGATACATATTTTTTTTATAGAAAATTTTACCGCTAAATTATAGCAAATTTGCGAGAGAACACAAAAATATATCCTGTGGAGGCTCTTCCATTGCCCGAGCGCTATACAGACATACTAAGACACTGACTGTTATTTATAAAACATTAGATTTTCAAGGTTAATGATCGGATTTTGCGGACAGTTGCTGGAGAACGTAAGGAAAACTCGATGAATCTCCGGAGAAGGAGGTGTAGACACAGTACCATTGAAAAAATCGTAATACGTCAATGATCTGGTGTCTGTAATAACAATTGTGGAGATCGGTGGGTTAGTTTCGCTGTCCAAATGAACAAACACCTCCGTGGCCATGCCAGAACCGCAGAAGGCCGCACCCATTACGGTAACCACGGTGGCTGGTCCACTGGAGAAATCCAAACTGTATGCTAATAACGCATCCTGTTGCTCCACATCGGTGACATAACAGTAGCTGACCCTTTTTGTGAAGCGTTGATAAAAGTAATTATATACATCGTTCATGGCAAAAGCATCCATCGCAATTCCATCATCCCCTACTCCAGCAATCTGTTGTTTGGCATAAGAAGCCTGAAAAAGACTGTCTTTATCTTCATCCAATTCTCTAGCTGTCGATGAGCCATAAAACTGAATCCTGGTTATCACGAGGTCAATCGGACTGCTGCTGGAGAAAGTGAAGAAAACCCGGTGGACCTCCTGGGTGGGAGAGGGCGATACGGGCACAGAAAAATTAAAATACGTGGATCCAGTATCCGTCACCGCGACCGTGGAGATGGGTGCTGAGGTCTCGATGTCCAGATGAACGTTGATTTCCGTAACAACGCCGGGATCGTACTGGGCATTTACCTCAACAGTAAGCGTCTTGGCGAGATTACTGGAAAAGTCGAGGTTGTACCCAAGAACTGTCCTCTCATCACTGACAATAACGACGGGCGGGCATGGTATCGTCATGTAACGTTGATACATGGTTGAACTGGGAATTAAGGCTTCGAATGCATCGTACGCATCTCCATCTTCATTTACGGTGGCATTTACCAATCCGATGACAAGTGCGAGAGATAGCAGAATCAGCTTCATGGTTCAAGCTTCTTCCAGTTGTTTTTGATGTATTTTGGATGGTGGACAAGTACCAAATACAGCTAGAATTGCCAGAGCGAGCATTTATGATTTAGATTTAGTGATAGCCTCATCTCATCGTGACGCTTGCAATGTCTCATATCATGCATCGACCAGAAACGATGATAATCGTAGTGATAAATTTCTATGAAATCCGAACGAGTTATCATGAATTTCAGATTAGTTTTCCTCGCTGAGATTAATTCGTAAATAAGTTATTATGGTTGTTATGGATAGAAACAGCTATACTGTTCTAAAAGTGAATACGTTCAAATTGCTATCATTCGTAATTATAGATTTCAATATTGTACTTATCACTTTTTCCTTGTGATGCAGATACAGTAAATTAAAGTAATCCAAACTGGTACAGATGTGGGGTCCTTTTGTAGCGTTTATTACACCAAAGCATAACAGTTAGTTTACAAAAATATGGGTAATTGCCCCTTTGTTTTTTTGAATACTTTCAGGATGCCGAATCACATCTGCAAAAGTTGGTCATCTGGCCTATGTCCCTATTATACTCGCCTTATGATACATTTTAGTGATAAAATGATATATTTTCAATAAAATTGGTTTTTCAACAGTAAATGAAGTGTGCATTTTAACTTTTCCACGTGTAGATTTTCAAATATTTATTTTTAACCTTTGTTGCCTTTGCATTCATCAGCAAATGCCGTATTTTTTTTTTAAATTTGTCATATCTTATGCAAAATATTTTATAGTTCTTGAAAAAGCCCGAATTCTTGGCAAAACTTCGTGAATTAATTAAAACATGGCGGATTATATTTCGTCTGCATTTCTTCAAATTTATCTGCCTTTCTTTAAATTCGTCTGCTGTTTTTTAACGAAAGAAGGAAACACGGCTCAATCGTACTGTCAACGTTTTCATAATATTTTTAAAAGGTTTAGTGAATATAGCGTAAATATTTTGTGTGTACCTGCCTTAACCCTCAGATGGTTACCTAGGGGGTGTTTCAGACGCCCACCCTCTTTATTGACCTTTTACATGTTCTTGAAATTTTTTTCAGCTATGAAATTTCGTGACTTTTCCTAAATATAATTGAAAATAAGATATGTCAAGAACTCGACTAACAAATGTTTTCCTGCTATTTCATTGAGGTCCTGGGTTTCAAACACCCCCAGGTAAGCCAGAAAGTCAGCAAATATATTCATACTATTTTGTAGTTTTTTCTTGATAAAAAAAATTCTATTTGAAAAAAATGATAAAAACGATGTAATAGATCAAGTTTAATGTATTTAAACAAAATAGTACCATGTTTGGATTTTTAAACATAATACGTTTCGGAAACCCCCAGGTAAGTTGGAAAAGTTTTTTAAGGTAACCCTCTGAGGGTTAACAATCCAATGACATGTATCTTATGCCCATTTACTGACGTTCTTCCTTGTGTGTGGGTAAAAAATAAACAATAAACCATGAAAATGACAGTCGGATATGTGTAGTCCTACCATCATGTGCACGTCCCAGCATGCATGGTATATTTCAATAATATTTGATACCACTTTGTGCTGGATAATGAACTTCGAAATTGGCGGTAATTTGACGCTGCTTGAGCAGACGATTTGCACTCGCCTGTTCGAGTGGAAAAATGTGGTGTTATGCACCGATGACGCCATGAGGTTGCACTGAACAAAAAATGACACCTGATCAAGTTGCACTGGCAAGATACTGCACTACACTGGTATGTACGATCCGAATGCGCCATAAAATAAGGATGTAAGCGGATAAATATTTTAAAATCACTTTATATTTGCTCGAAATTTCACAAACTTCCATAATTTCACTTTGGACTTTTATTGGTCGAAAGGATCGAGTATTGGTCAATGTTTCCCTCGGTTACTGTTTAATTTTAAAACATTCGCAGAATTTTCATCTTATGACATTACATATAAATACTAATACCAAAAACATACGTAAATAATAGTATTATTACTGAATAAAATAGTAGACCGCGAAATACTTTACCTATTTCTACCGGTCTGCGGGTGCAAAAATGTTGGGAACCACGTACATGGTATAGGTCCTTTTACAACGTTTAGTGGATTGTTATGGCAAATTCCAATAATTAAGGCAACTCAAAAAACTCTCGGCAATCGCTGGATAAATGGATTCGGGGGCTTTGAAATTCTGATAAACCGAAAGCTGATTAAAACATTGCGCAGTGCGGAAATCAATTCTGTTGAAATTTAAAGTTATGCTAAACCCTTGAACCGTAATCTCAGAAATTTCAAAAGCAACTCACGATATCAGTATTACTCACAGGCATGTTTTTATCAAGTTACAACATTAATTTTCAAATATTCATCGGTAAATTTTTTAATATTTGCACAATTTTAATAGATCAATCTCACGAAATTTTCAAGTTTCACAGGTTAATGTTGCACAATCTTCAAGTTTCACAGGTCTCGCATTGGATAAATTTACCAAAGTTTAGAGGTTTTCTTTATTGATGCATATTTTTTTGTGGAAAATTTTAACTCTAAATTATAGCAAATTCGCGAGAGAACACAAAAATGTATCCTGGGGAGGCCCTTCTGCTGCCTGAGTGCCAAACAAGAATACTATGACACTGACTGTTACATAGAAAACTGGAAAGCTTTTACACGAACGATCGGATTTTCCGGGCAGTTGCTGGAGAACGTAAAGAAAACACGATGAATCTCCGAAGAAGGAGTTGAAGACACAGTACCATTGAAATAAATGTATATGCCCGCGGTGTCGGTAAAAACAACTGTGGCAAACGGTGAGGTAGTTTCGTTGTCCAACCGAAGAAACATCTCCGTGGCCTTGCCAACACCGCAGGAGACCAATGCTTGTATAGAAAACGTGGTGGCTGGTCCACTGGAGAAATCCAAACTGTATACCAATAACGCATCCTGTTGCTCTACATCGATGATATAACAGCTGCTGTTCATGTGTACGAAGCGTTGATACAAGTAATACGACCCGAAGATTGAGCCAAAAGCATCCCTCGCATTTCCATCATCCCCTTCTCCAGCAATCTGTTGTCTGGCATAAAAAGCCTGAAGAAGACTGTCTTTATCTCCATCCAATTCTCCGGCTGTCGATGCGCCAAAAAACTGAAACCTGCGTATCTCGAGGTCAATCGGATCGCTGCTGGCGAACGTGAAGAAAATCCGGTGCACTTCCGTGGTGGGAGCGGGAGATACGGGTGCAGAAAAATTAAAATACGTGGACGTGGATCCAGTACCCGTCACCAGGATAATGGAGATGGGCGTTGAGGTCTCGTTGTCAAGATGAACGTTGATTGCCGAAACAACGCCCGGTTCGTAACTTGCAGCAACTTCTACCGTAAGTGTCTCGGCGAGTGCACTGGCAAAGTCGAGATTGTACCCAATAACTGCCCTTTTATCATTGACAGTAAAGTAAGTCGGGCATAATAACGTAGCGTAGCGTTGATACATGGAATAACTGGCATCTAAAGCTTGGAATGCATCGTACGCATTTCCGTCTTCATTTTCGTTGGCATTTACCGAGCCGATGAAAAGTGCGAGAGATAGCAGAATCAACTTCATGGTTTTAGCTTCTTCGAGTTGCTTTTGATCTATTTTTGATCGTGGCCAACTACTAAATACATCTAGAATTGCCAGAGCGAGCATTTGAGATGTAAATTCAGTGATATCATCGTGACGTCCAGAAGCGATGATAATCGTAGCGATAAATTTCTAAGAAATCAATACGAGTTATTATGAATTTCAGATTGTTAGGTCCAATTCCAAAAATTAAGGAAACTCATAAAACGCCCGGCAATCGCTGGATAAATGGATTCGGAAGCTTTGAAATTCTGATAAACCGCTAACTGATTAAAACATTGCGCAGTGAGGAAATCAACTCTGATGAAATATAAAGTTATGCTAAACCATTGAACCGTAATCTCAGAAATTTCAAAAACAACTCACGATATCAGTGATACTCACAGGCATAACGTGAATCTGATCACATCACTGATTTTTATCAACTTATTTTATGAATATCATCAAATCCAAATTATCCAATCTCGATAAGGCCATTATCGGTAGAAGGATAAAACGTACGATGCAGCTATGACCGCATACATGCACATTGTTAAAATTATAATATTTTCGTTTTCAAGAGGGTCTGCCAAGCAAATGTTTTTATTTAAAATCATCAAGTTACAACATTTTAAAATATTCATTGGTAAATTTTTTAATATTTGCACAATTTTAATAGATTATAATATCATACAAATTTCAAGTTCAACAGGTCAATTTCACAAATTGTTCAACTTAAATGTCAATTTCCCAAAATTTTCAAGTTTCACAGGTTAATGTTGCACAATTTAAAAGCAGATAAAATGTTGTCTTCTCTTGCATTGGTAAATTTATCATAGTTTAGAGGTGTTGTTTATTGATAGAACCGTACATATGTTTTTTTTTAGAAAATTTTACAACTAAATTATAGAAAAATCGCGGGAGAACACAAATGTATCCTGTGGAGGCTCATCTGTTGCCCGAGCGCCAAACAAGCATACTATATGGCATTGACTGTTATTTATAAAATTGCAAATCATAAAGACGAACGATGGGATTTTGCGGACAGTTGCTGGTGAACGTAAGGAAAACTCGATGAATCTCCGAAGAAATAGGTGAAGACACATTAACATTGAAATCGACGTAAGTGTCTAGTGATCCGGTGTCGGTAAAAAATACTGTGGCTAACGGTGGATTAGTTTCGTTGTCCAACCGAACAAACATCTCTGTGGCCATGCCAACACCGCAGAAGGCCGCTGCGCGCATGCTAAACGTGGCGGCTGGTCCACTGGAATAAGAAAAATCCAAAGTGTACACTAATAATGCATCCTGTTGCTCTACATCGGTGTAATAACAGCTGCTGACCATGTGTACGAAGCGTTGATACAAGTAACACGTTGCGTAGTTTGAGGCAAAAGCATCCCACGCATGTCCATCATCCCCTTCTCCAGTAATCTGTTGTTTGGCAACAGAAGCCTGAAGAAGACAGTCTTTATCTTCATCCAACCCTCCATCTTCCGATGCACCAAAACCAAACAGCGCCACATTCAACAGCAGCAGCAACGTGCCATGGATTTGCTTCATGATGATAGGTTCTGGAGTGCTCTTCAACAGAATCTGGAGTAATGTCAGAGTTTCGGTCAAGGAAAGTTTTTATATCAACTAATCTTGAGCAATGAGAGTTGGATGACATTGCATGATCCCGTTCACATCTTAGATTGTGATATTGATAAGGCTACTATCAGTTGACCGATAGAACATGGAGTGGCCTACGTGCATCATGTATGATCCCATAAATGCGCAATGTCAAAAATCACACACATGGTTCTTCAAGAAATTTCATATTCAAGTTCCCTGACTTTTCCAGGTTTTTAAAACAAATTTCACTGACTATAACGACATTTAAAAATTAGCTTGAAAACTTTTTGAGAATTGTACATACAGTAAAACCTGTTAAGAATGACCACCTAAAAAATGTAATGTTGGTCACTGTGCACAGGTGGTCACTATACAAAGAATGCCTGAATTAAATCAAAATGAACATGTACACTGCACTTGTATATGTACAATTGTAGACTGTAATACATGTTGTAATAAAAGACAAAACCATCGTCTTACATAGAGTATATTTATTGCCTTATTACGCATTTTTTTTTTTTAAAGAAAAAATTATCAAGTTTTCCTCGTTTTAAATGCTTTTCGCTTCTTATGATCACGTTTTCGATCTGAATAATATGATTTGCTAAATAATTTGAGAACCATTATTAGATCCGTTATCTGATCACTTTATAAGGTACATTGGCAATGTAAAAATTGCAAAAAAGACAATGCACACTGGTCACTCTACACATTAGACAGGTGGTACATACCACCATATACGGACAATTTTTTTTAAAGGAAATGTACATTAGAAAAACCAAAATACTAATTAGTGGTCAACATAAACAGGTGGTCACCATTCAAACATGGTTACTTTTCCAGGTTTTACTGTATTTGTATTACGAAAACGTTGAAATTGTTGATAATTTGATTTGTACTAAGAAAGGCGATAAATTTAAAAAATTTGTACTTTGAAAAGGTGGAAAATTTTGCCAATTCGTCTTCAGTTTCTGTTGAAAATTTCTTCTCGGTAAACGATTGAAAATTGTGAAAACTTTGTACTAAATTTTTTTTAAAAAAGTTTGCAAATGGGCCTCGAGATAACCACGTAGCAGCATTAATTTTGGAATGCGACAAAATTAATACGTTGAATTTCCCTGACT
>JAQGAO010001104.1:0-26594 GCA_034697705.1 Ommatoiulus sabulosus | reverse complement strand
GGAAAATTTCCCTGACCACTCACAAATTTCCCTGACATTTCCATGACTTCCCTGACCACGATTTTTTTCCCTGACTTGTGGCCACCCTGATGTATTCAAGATAAATTATAAGGATGAAGCCGCCCTGATAGACATCATGAAGCATAACGAGGCTTTTGCTTACGAAACTATACTATTGCAGTTACAAATTAAACAAGGTAAAGTTTTTTTAAGTATTTATCAAGTGATCAATGTCTGCTAGGCAACACAGCATCTCCATGTCTACATTTCAGAACCAAGGTGACTGCAAGTAGACGTATTTGCTATGGCTCTCATAGAGCCTGTCACACACATTGGTCCAAAAAATGGGAAGTGAGAAATTGTGTTGAGACAATAATCCAAGGTACTTCAGAATTATATGTTCATAACTTATATGAGGTATGCATTAAACCAAATTCTACCATTTTAAATTCTAACAAGTAAAATCAACAAGACAGTTTAAAACTTTTGTGGTGAGCAGATTCGTCTAAATTAAACTAGAAATTGACACACCACGTTTATCATAAAAAAATACATCAACTATTAACAATTTCTCAGGAATTTGCAAACCCTACCATTCATTATATAACCTAACCTCTGTTTTAAGCTAATGATATAGGGCCCCTTTATTTTTATAGAAAACAATTGAATAAAGCAAACTTACGGAAATGCTCATAACAGGAAGATCAATGTAATTTAAAAGTTCTGTATAGAATTTTACTGCCAAACAGGAACTGAAAAACACCATCACTTTCTTCTTCCTATTTTTTTTCAAAAATGTAAACAGGAGCAGAAATCGATTTTCTGAAGGACAAACAACATAGCCCTAGAAAACAAAAAGAAATGACTTTGTAAAAAGACAGTACTTTTGGAGAATCACCATCAATTTCCCACATAATACTAGTTGATCATACCTGCTCAAGGCCTTCAACAGTAGCCTTGTCTTTTTTCTCATCAACAGATATGTAAATCGGTTCCTTTTTCAATGCTAATTTGGCCAAATCCTGAGCCTTGTTAGTTAGGGTTGCAGAAAACAACATGGTCTGCCTGCGCTCTGTGGAATATTACAGAGTTAATGTACGGTATCACATATAGCACTAAATTTAATCAAGCATTTGTTGATTTAATGGTGCAAGGGACATAAGCAAATTTCAAATAAGGCATTGACTATTTTATGAAACCTTATACATCTTCTTTAATAATTTGGTTCTCAATTTTCAAATTTCCAATCAAAGTTTGCTTACATTTAACCATTTATTTTAGTGCTTTATCAAATTAAACAGTAGATTGGCATTATTTTTGATCAATGAGTTTTATTGTCTTGATGACCAAAACCTGTATTAATTTAATTTAATTTTGGAGAGGTAGACTGGACCCAATAAGATGTTAAAATAAACAGAGCTTTTATGTGCACAAATATCAATTGTGTCACAAGGTAATTTACTAGATCAAGAAGTAAACATGCTTATGTCGACAACAGATGTATATGCTTAGATAAATAAAAAAAAACTTACTTGGCAATAGTTTTACAATTTGCTTCATTTCTTGCTCAAATCCATCATCCAAAATTCTGTCTGCTTCATCTATGATGAGGCATTGTAGATTCTTGTATAAGAAGTCATTTGTATTCTGGAATAATATGTAGTTGAATAGAAACTTGATAATGAGCACCTTGTAAATTAAAAATGCAACAAAAATTAAGTCAGATGTAAACATACCTGGAGATGATCTAAAAGTCTTCCAGGCGTAGAAACTAAAATATTGATGCCCTTAGTCAATTTCTGTGCCTCTGCTGCCCTATTTGTTCCACCCATGATCAAGCCATATGTATGATAATGATGTGTAAGCAGTTCTTTCAAGACACCAAAGATTTGCATTGCCAGTTCCCTTGTAGGAGAAATGATAATGCATCCAGTGCCTATATAACGGATACAAAAATGAATTTAACAAAACCATGGCAGAATTCATTAAACCTAACTGAAGTCACATTGAATGAATTACCATTTCTTGGCATAAATTTTAATTTATACATAAGTTCGATTGCAGGTATAAGGAAAGCCAAGGTTTTCCCACTCCCAGTTCTAGCTGATCCAATTAAATCTCTAAAAAATATAAATAGATATTTGCGTGAATAAAATAAATGCCAATAAAAGCCATGCTTTCTTTTAAGGTCGTGAAACCATGTATACCTTCCTTCCAAAAGATGAGGAATGGCTTTTGCTTGAATTTCTGTCATATGGGTATATCCCATTTCTTCGATTCCTTTTGAAGTCAGGTCACAAATCTTTCCTTCCAAGGACTGGAAGGAAGTATTGGATATAACTTCCATACCGATGCTTGTCCCTGGCACTGCAAAATTGACCATAAAAGAAAGCAAATAACATCATGAAATGAACACCGATACAATATGGCGAGGCCTAGGTCTAAAATTTCGTTCCATGCAAATTACATTATCATGCTAGGTTATCCCAATACAGGATAAGTTTAACAGAAGATTTTATTTTATTAATACAACTTAAGTCTTATTAAACCAATAAGATGACGAATCCCTAAATCGGACATACTGGTGAAAAATGTAAAGTGGAAGATTCCAGAACCCTTCACCATGCCTTATTATTTCACTTACGATCTTCATGTTCATTTTCCGTTATAACCTCATTTCCGGTTTCACTAGTCACAGAGTCCTTATTTTCATCGGTCACATCTGCGATATCTTTTTTCAGATAAAAAAGAAAAACATAAAATAAGAAATTGGCAGCAGAGCACGTGTACCTTGAACTACCGCCATGTGCAAACTTGTCATTCCGTGACATTAAATATATAACAATAAAAATAAGAATATTACCATTTTCCGCTTGATTTGTGGTCTCCGGGTCCTCTTTCTTCTTAATAACCTTTAACTTCGTAGCCTTTTTAATTTTCCGAGCTAAAACTCGCTCTGGTAAACCCATTTTTGGAACAAGACGCGCTGGCAGCAGCTTCGACAAGGCTTACTTTATGTCGGATGTCGGATTACTTCCGCCTGCCATACGCCACTCCTCTTAAAAACAAACTCTGGCATCTCATTGGTAGGAATAACGCAGTCCCGCCTTCAATTAGATCAAATTTAAAACAATGTATTTTACAAAAATTAAATTTCGTTTCCTTACATCTATTATATTTTGACGAAAGATCTATTTGTGTTTTAATTTTCTATAGTTACTTGAAAATCGAAACTGGCAGGATACGGGCGTTAATATCAATCGTCATACACTTTAGTTAACCGTGTTAACTTCATGAATAGAAATTCACGTAAACGTCATACGGAATTAATCGGTCCAGGAAAAGGTCATTAATTAATTGATTTCTATGGGAAAGACGTAAACTGTTTTCAGTTTATAAAAAGACAATGGCGTCATACGAAGAAGGACAAGATACGCTTAAAATAACCCACAGAACTCCTGGAAAACATGGTTATTCAATTAAATTCTCACCTTTCGTAGACAACAGGCTGGTTTATGCCACCTGTGAAAACTATGGTATTCAAGGTATGTAACATATAAAAGCGCATTAATTTGAGTATTTTCACTCTTAAATTTATCGCAGACACTAAGTATTGTTTACGTATTTACGTTGTCATTATAAAGACCTTGCAGATCGACACACCCCCTTAGTTTGCATGTATACGTATTAAATATTGCCAATCCCTGTACATGCAGGTATACGTCCATAAGATTTGTGACATTCATGACTATTATACTGTGTTCGTGATCTTAAATTCGCTGAGCCATACGCAGTCAAAGACTAATAATGTAATTGCTTCTGGTTCAAAATATAGGAAACTACAATATTTAAAAGTTATTTACACGTTTAATCTTACCTTTTCCTTGCAGGCCGTGGAGCATTATATTATTTGGAAGTATATAGAGATGGCACCATTGGTACATTAGCAGCGTTTGACTGGCCAGATGGCCTTTTTGATGTTGCATGGAGCGAAGGAGATCCAGATGTTTGCGTTGCTGCCAGTGGTGATGGATCTCTTCAGCTTTGGAGCATGTTGAAACCTGGAGTAAATGCAGTGGAATTTTCTGTTACGCCATTAACTAGCTAGTAGCTAACAATTAAAACATTTGATGACAATTTTTTTTTTCTATTTTAACATCAGACTCCTATTCAGATATTAAAAGAACATACAAAAGAGGTACATATTAGCTCAACTTTTTGAGAACGTACTGCCAAACATCAGTTTCCATATTCATAATCTTCATTCTTAGGTTTATAGTGTTGAATGGTCCCAGCAAAAGGAAGAGAAATTTGCCAGTGCATCTTGGGATGGAACAGTGAAAATTGTGAGGATAATTTTTCTCTTTCTTTCTTAGTTTTTTTTAGCAGGATTGTATAATATTTCAATTTATATAGTGGAGCCCAATGACACCTGCATCACTTTGTACATTTTTTGGTCATCATAATGTTGTGTACAATGGTAGGATTTGGTTTTACATTTTCATAGTTATTCGTTTGTTTAAGAGTACATTTTATAATTGATAATACTTTTGTGTATCATTTTTAAGTTGCATGGTCACCACATCTTTCTGGGTGCCTGGCATCGGTTTCTGGTTGGCACAGTTTTTTTTTTGTGGATTATTTGTCTCTTCCTACCACAATTATATTACTGATACCAGGTTCTTAATTGCACTATTAGGTGATCGTACATTAAGAATATGGAATTCAAAATCATCCAACACGGCTGTCCTAACAATACCAGCACACAATGCAGAAATCCTACATTGCGACTGGAATAAATATCATCAGGTTAAATTAAATTTTATCTCATGTTTGTCTAAATGCTGGTGAAGTATACATTAATTGAAGCTGGGTTTAATTACCCTTCACTGTTGACAGTGTACACTGTACACCATCAATGCCATTAATATTTCATTTTCAGAATTTGATTGTAACGGGAGCAGTAGATGGACTTGTGAGAGCATGGGACCTGCGAAATCCATACAAATGCGTGTTTGAACTAAAAGAACACCAATATGCAGTTAGGAGAGTTAAGGTAATGCCATTAATTGATTATGGCCAAATGTCAAGTGATTAGTATTGCAATTTTCCGCAGCTTAATTTACCGGGGAATTATCTAATTGTACAACTTAAAATATTTCCAGTATTCACCACATAATGAAGCTGTTTTAGCTACAGTATCTTATGATTTCAACACTAGGTACGATTTGATCAAAATTAAATTCCCATACCTGATGAATATTTTGTCATGTTTGGCATATGCCTCGCTATTCATGTGCCATTAGTGAAATTGCAGATGATTTGTTTAACAGAATTTGGGATTTAAGCCGGTCACCTCATGCAGTAGAAGTTTTGCAAAATCATACTGAATTCGTTTATGGACTTGATTTTAATTTGCATATTGAAGGACAGGTATGTGTGCCGACAAGGCTACATTAATAATATGAACACATTACATATTGCATCTATTAATATTTTGATCTCTTCCAGCTTGCAGATTGTGCATTTGATGAATTGCTTTGTATCTATAACTCCAAATGTCTAAGACAACTGGAATCGAATTTTAGTTAATTGATATTTGAAACTTTGGGGATTTTTTTTTCCTTATCGTTTTTTTTTTGTATATATAAAATAAGTGTCAATTTCTGTACAAAGGCGTTTCTCAATTATTTAAAATGATGGAGGGGGAAATTGTTTTTACAGATGGCACATTATATAACATGTCACATGTTTGTGTGCTGTTTGCTTTTAAAATTATTGCCATTAAAACAGCAGGCAGGCACTTCATATTTTTCTAGATAATATGTGGAAGACATGCATTTTTTACCAAAGAGCAAAAAGCTCAAATTTCTTATGAATACAAGGTTGAAAATCACATACCTGTTTGCAAAATATAAACAACAAATTAACTATTATTCATTAGATTGGCTCATCCTAAGATAAGCTAAGACTAATGTATTTTTTATCTCAACAAACTTATGCAAGTTGATCAAATTGCCTTGGATGAAAAAATTAAGTATTTTTGGGAAGAACAGGAAGATTAACATATTCCTATGTGGAAATAAATTGTCCATGGGAATTCTGCATAGATCTCGTCGTAACAGCTTCTTTAGTTTTCTTGATTTTGCAAACAAGCTTATATTCTTCAATCTCATTTTGGTTAGAAAATTTTGAGTAAAAAGCAAAAAAGCTTGGCACAGTTTGGTACCATCTTAACACCGCAATACAACAATATCGTTGGGAACATGTACATACTAAATCAAATGTTAAGTTTCATCTGATCCACTTCCTTTGCTAAAACAACTTTCTATAAATGTATACACATAAATAACATGCTGGAATAGCTAGCACCCATGCATTGTATTGCTCTACAGAATTATGCTTCATTTATGACTGTTCACATGAACTAATGGCACTTTTAGGGTTTAAATGGCGGCTGACAGTTGTGAGTTGTCGTTCCTGATAAGCGTGGATTCCCACCAGGACCCAAAGATCTTGTGTGAGTATTTGGCACCATGCGAGCCATATTTTGGGTGCGGTACTGCACTATTGCTCGCCATATTTTGAGTTCTACTCCTCCCCTAGAAATTCATTTGGCAATTAAGTTTCATAATCCACATCTTAAACTGAAGCATCTTATTCGAAATGTGAAGCGATGTGTGGCAGCTAATTTATAGTTATCGCTACTTACCGGAGTCCTAACCTCCGCAAGTCGTCCTTGG
This sequence comes from Ommatoiulus sabulosus, assembly GCA_034697705.1. NCBI lineage: Eukaryota > Metazoa > Arthropoda > Diplopoda > Julida > Julidae > Ommatoiulus > Ommatoiulus sabulosus. Next base: position 19,851 of record JAQGAO010001104.1, on the reverse strand, counting down.
CAACAAACTTAAGCAGGTCATCTTTCGTGAATTCTTCAGCTACAAACTATAAAAAAAGCAATGCACAATTATAAAAAAAAAGGTTCTAGATTTACTTAAAACCTACTGCAAATCAACTGCATATAATCAAGTTATAGTTGTGAGACAATGGTAAAAGTATATTTGAAAATATTGAGCAAGAAGACAAAATTCACGCCCTACCCAAATCCATATCTATTAAAAAGGAAATTACCTTGTCAATAGCCTCTTCATCAATTGATAAATTTTTCAGCCACTTGATCAGCTCTGGATCAGGTGTTTTTGTTGGCGCTGTTGAGCAATTGCATCATGCGGTTAACCTTGTATTTTATAGAAATCATCCTTCCATTACAAGTCTACATACCAGATTCCTCATTATCTTTCGTAGCATTGTTGAGACCATTCTCACTAGACGAGTCAGTGGCTTCATGCAACTGAGTCCCCAGCTCATGAAGTGTGTCTATCCGTATTCTTCCATTCAGAGTAGGATTCTGTAAGCTAATTTAAAAAATAAATGCCACTGCCCATTTAACTATACATATAGTTGCAAACGAAGCAAGTTTAATGAGTGCTGGCTCACCTCTGTCCTAGTAGCTGAATTTGTAGCTTCCTATCTGACACACAGCTTTTCAATAGTTGCTGGTATGCATTTTGTGACTCAATTAATTCATTTATAAGTCTGTAATAAGGATAAAATGCTTTTTAGTACAAAGACAGTCTTGTTACAACAAATCGATATGTCAAAAGCTATTATTAAAAAATACCGGTGATTTTCATGTTTTAGCTGTTCCAATTGCTTCAACAATTCATGCGTAACTTTGCTAGCTGTAAACTCTTCTGCTAATTGGTTTTGAGATTTAACAGAATTAAGCGTAGAAGCAGGCGAATTGGAAGCATCATCTTCAGGCTCGCCCCTGTCACGATGATCGCCTCCAGCTAAATTTGCACCAAGTTCTATTGAAAATAGAATTTTCTCTATCAATGTATGATAAAGAAATGACTATCAATACTAACTGTCATTTTCAATTTAATCAGAAAGTAAATTAGCAAAGATATTTTCACCAAATTTTTAATGCCATCCAATTTTTTTTTCCCATTAAAAATTTTGGTTTTAGAAAATTATTTAAATTTTCTAAAACCAAAGTAAAAGTTTTGTATGATAAATATGATAATAATACCAGGTGAGAGAATTGTAATAGCAGCTTGTACAGCACTGCGAACTAAATTGTCCAGTGCAAACATCCAATGTGGCTTAATGCTGTGAAGGCGCAAAACAGCATTCACCGCATCTTGAAAGAGGTAAAGGGCTAATTGAATTTGGTTGATAGCATTGCCATCAAATTCTAGGTCCTCCTTTAGAGTATGAATTGCATCCTGAATCCGGTCTTTATTTTGTTCTGGGAGAAACTCTCTTAGGCCTTGAATCAAGAAAGCTAAATGATCCTGCAAAAATGCACGGTAAAAAATGATCAAACAATTAATCCAATTCAATGAAACGCATAAAATAAATGTCATCAGAGAAGATTGATGCTCTTGATCAAATTGAAAATACTAGCCATATTCAATACAAGCTCATTCACATCACGTTGAAGGAAATGCAACCAAATTTCACAAATCTGCAAAATAACAATTTGCTACTGTTAATAAGACCTTAAGTATTTGAAGTTTAATGGCAAAGGATGAGAAATTTCAAAATGCCTTTTGCTGATCTTGTAATAAAACACGACAAAGTGTGGTCCTCCGTTGTGAATCTTTCTTCAGCATGTAAAATCCGTCAGTTTCCATTTCACAATGTGGGGAATCCACCGATGGGCTTAAAATCCCAATACTCCCACTACTCCCGAAATGGCTATTTGATCTGGTAAGCAAGGTCTCCAAATCTGATATGGTTGAACTAAAAAGAATGTGCCAAAATGTAAGCAAAGATTCAAAATTTGTGTTATGTCTTACTGCACTATAACAGTAGACGCCTGATTTTCGTGAGAGGATAAAAAATGAAGTTCCATTGATAATTAACTTCACATGCAATCTTGGTAATATCATACATGTATAATGTGATTATAATTCCAGTATGCGTTTATAAGATTACAATAGTCCATAGGGACTTATTTTTTTTTTGGAAAAGAAAAAACTGAACCACTGGCTGCTTTTGTATAAGACAACAATCAGGAGTCTATAATAGTTAAATCTCAAAAAATTAAGTTAGAAATATTCTCGCACTAATGCAAATGTTAAAAAGTACATAAATACACCACAATTTTTCAATTCATGCTTGTAATGAAAATATTGAAATTTTGGTGAAGAGCAGACATTGATTTAAATTATGACATATTTATACAGTTAATTATTTAAACATTTCTTATCAATAAATTAAATTTCCATCTCTCTTATATGGTTATCGTTCTTTTATGATTACAATTTAAAAATAATTTTCTTCTTTAACAAGTTTTCATACAAGAAATGATACTGATCATGTATAGATTTTTATAAAAAGTGTCGTATCATAAATTTCAAAAGTGACATTTAGCTAATCTTACAACAAACAGAAGCGTTAATTTGAGAAAGCAGAATATAATTAAAATGCCTAGGAATTTTTTTTTAAAACTGCAGAATACTAAAAGTCATCTAGCAAGAGCCATTAGCCTAGAGGCATATTCCATCATTTCAAGCTAACACTAGTGTGAACTGCTGGGCAACTAAAGTGTGTTAAAAACTAAAACAGCTGCGCAGCAGCACTACAAGGCTAAGTCACCTTGTCGGGCCTACTGTTTTTGGCCAACTGGACGCTCCTTGCGTAGCCTGTGCTAAGGCTTCCTCCTCCTCTTCTCCAATCGCATTCAAAATATTTGTTAAAGATGCATAATTCCTTTCATTCATTGTTCGCACTGCCCGCAATCTTTTCAGTTTAAGGTTAGTTGGTGGAAAAAAACTGTGAAAAAGAAAACGTTCCTACCTGCTGAAGGACAGCAAAGAGGAGGTGATAGGTGACACGGGAACAGAGCCAAGGGGGCTTGTCTTTGCAGAATACAACACTGGAGGACTTCAGCAATGAGAAAAAACAGAATAGGCACGGTTTGGGGAAACAAGAGAAGCCACTATGCACAAACGACTACAGCAAATAAATAATGCATCACGAAAACCAATGCAAGGCAAAGCGCAAGTACACATCATACGTGCATACGATTAAACTGAATAAGACGCTACTTTAAATGCTTCAACAAGTTGAAATGAATAAAGGAAAGCAGTTGAAGAGGCAATACGCACCTTTCGTCTTGCAAACTAGACATGCGTGCCAAATCCTCTGGTTTTTCAGATTTAGTTAGGCGATCGGCTGGTACTAGGAGTAAAGAATTAAAAACGACATGAAGACTAATGATTATTCCAATGCAATCCTTCATGAATACAACAATAAACAATACCAGAAATACTACGTGCAAATTCCTGCGGTCCTGTAGCCAGTCGCGAGGCAGTTTTTTTACGGCCAAGATTACTGAAAATGAAAAAAATTAGAATAGCACCAATATCAAAATGATAGTCTATTAAATATGCCAGCAACACAAGCCATAATTGAATGTCGTTAAATTCTTGATTTCCTTGATGGTTGGTTGGTTAAATGCTTTATTAATTTGACAAATGAAAAATTCAATTAATTGAGATTGAATTGAATTGAGATAGCTGTAGCGTCATGGCTGGTTGCATCAGGTTTTATTTTTAATGGCATTGTTACATAGTTAATTACTTTCCCCATAGTCCAAAGAAGGTAATTGTTAACAATTTCTATAAAACTTCCCTCCCTAAATAGCAGCTATACATTTTAAGTTACTTCATACTAAAGGAAATAATGAAAACTTTCCAAACAAAATTTTGCCTATTTAAAACGAAATTATTGGAGAAACACTAAAACCATGCAGCAAAGTCACACTCGGTTTGAACCCACATTTTCAGAATACGATGCATTAATGTCGAGTAAAGCCAACTTACTCTTGAAGAAATGCATCTTCTAATAATGCTGAAGCAGATGCTCTATTGATGGCATCAGGTTCAAAGCATCTACAAAGAAAAACAGAGTGTTAAATTTTTATTTGACTAAACCAAATAAATTGCAACAAAAAAATTACCTCAGAATAAACACTTTCGCTTTATCAGACATGGTTTCAGGTATTTCTGGGTGAGCTTTATAAAAACCAACCTTAAACATGGCTGCTTCTGGGGAACCTAACTATTTATAGAAACAACACAAAATTGTATGTATAATAGGTTACCAACGTGCATTCCACAATGGCAGATGTACACTAAAACAGTCAAATGATAACAACCTCAATAAAAGGCGGTTTTCCAGTAGCCATTTCTACTATTGTGCATCCCAACGACCATATATCAGCCTATATTTTAATGTAAACATGTAGATACTGTATAATTTTAAACAATTAATTTCAATCGACAAAAATAAATGATTTCACTCACAGGTGCTCCATACCCACGCTGTCCTTTATCAATCACCTCAGGTGCCATATACTGCAGCGTACCTGAAAAAATATTATGCACATTACGGATTTTTTTCTATCCACTTTCAGAGAATATTTCCAAGGCTATTTTCTATTTACCTAGAAAATAAAAAAAAAAAAACCATTTTATTTTTAAAATGTATTTTCAAACTTACCTGTAAACGTTTCCGTCGATGGACATAGTCCAGCGAGTCTTTTGGATGTTCCAAAATCAGAGATTTTTACCACTCCACTGTATGTGTTAACCAAAACGTTATCTCCTTTAATATCACGATGTACAATGTTTTGATCATGCTGTAATATAAAGAAGTCGCTTTCTTAGGAATTGGAATAATCTAAACATTAAAAAGAATGAAAAATTAGGTATGACATACTAAATACTTCAAGCCCTGGAGGATTTGCTTGGTGTAATAAGCTATTGTTGATTCATTATCCTTTAGCGGACCCCACTTGGAACGTAACAAAGCAGAGAGACTACCTCCTGGCACTTGTTCCATGAAAATTTTAAAAAATCCGTCTGCACTGACCGACCCCAAGTACTGGACAATGTTTCTGTGATGCAGCTGAGAATGAAGTTTAATTTCTTCATGTAGAGGTTGTACATCCCTTCATAAAAAAAAATCTCATTTATTACAATTATAACAACAGTTAATGTTACCTCGTTTCAATGAAAATCTGAAAATTCATATTAACTATAGATTTACCCAAGGTTTTTTTCGGGCACTTCTTTAACAGCAATACGAACTTGAGTGCTAAGATCTCGAGCAGCATACACAACACCATATGTTCCTTTCCCTAGGATAATCCGTCGTTCTTGATCATCCAATTCATACTCGTACTAAATATGGAAAAAGTACATAAATATGTGCTGAAAAAAGGGCGCAATTGAAAAAAATTTCAGTTATTGTTGACAGGTATCGAGTCGTTGGTTGAAGCACAACATCAATGGTCATTAACATGGAACTCACGATGAAAATAAAAACTGAATTACTTCAATAGGACAAGATGGTAAATCTGTATCCAAATCCGTGACCATGCCTTCTTGGTCAGCTGTCATTTCTAAAACAAGTTCATAAAACCTACCAAAAAGTGGTAAAAAAAAAATGAACTGTCAGCTGTATGAAGGATTTTTTGAAGTCATTAATTTGCGATACCTTTGCCGGAGAGCTTCAGAGGGAAAAAACATTTGGAAGTCATCAGAATTCTGATGTACATAAAGGAAGACTGAACGCTCATCTCTTTTGTACAGACTAAAATGAAGGATGTCAATACATGTAAGCTTGAATAGTCGATTTTATTTTAAGTTAGAAGAATTTCCAACCCTGGCAAACATACCTAACACTGCGAATCATATCGGCAGTAAATAGCCATTCATGTTCTTGTTTACACTTTCCTTTCATCTTTTCAATACAAAGATTTGTAATGGAAAGGGATTTTTCCTCATCACCGAGGTTTACCACTACACGACTTGGAAGAAAAACTTTTGTGGGCTCTAAAATAAGAATCTTGAGAATCCAACATGCAATTAATCTTAGGTATTCAAAATGCATTAGACATACGAAGGTAGCATAATCAAAGGTTGCCAGTGCTAATTTCTTTCGACCTTAATTCCACCGATCCATATGGGTTTCTAGAGTATAAATTTAAACCCGACCAACATTATCACAAGTAAATTCATTTAAAACTAAACATTTTAAAATTTAAACTTTTTAACTGTTAAACATTTGGCCCATAAACAGCTGAAACATTTTAATTCTAAAATGTGAGAAGGAGAGGGGAAATGGCAACCTTGAATAAAAAATGGGGAAACTACTTACTGGAAAATATATTGCATTCGTAGAGTCTTCCTTAGTGGCTTCTAAAATATAATCCATCCAAAACTGAAAAATCTAAAGTGTTGACAATTCAAGAATTAGAAAAATAATTCAAGTAGAGTGCATCTAAAGAGAATGTTGAACACAGACCTTGCCTTCAGGAGACATTTCCAAATCGTCAGACTTCTTTCGAAAGTTATTAATCAATGTAATGTTGCCAATGGTAGATTTTAAATACCTAAATATTGACACAACAGAAACCTTAAAATCTTCAAATTTGAGGTATTCTCTTAAAAATGCATAACTGGTATAACCAAGTTTCTTGTATGTTTTATGACATTTTGAAGAATTTTCTATCTATAATAATTTTAAAAAATTAATTCAATTATGAAAAATGTACAGTTGTCATACATTAAGTGGCATGAGTTCTCAGCATCAATGTCTAAATTAAGTGTTTCATTTGAAATACTCGAAAAGCTCAAGTTATTCAACGTTTAAATATTGAGAATTAAATGCAAGTTGTCGAGATCACTTACCATTTTGGCGGCTTTAATTTGAACATGCATTCAGCTGCTTGAATAGCTTTCCCATAATCTTCAGCTAAAACGCTAATCTCAAAAAAAGTTGCAACATCCCAATATTCCTCGAGGGAGCTCAAGCTGCCTTTACGCCCAATAAGATTGTTTAAAACAATCCCTAATAATAAAAATATGAGGTTACAGATTACTTTTATTCTAAATACATTCAGTCTTTTTTAACATATTGTCGCTTACCTATATGCTGCAGTTCAGAGGATTTGGAAAATTCGTTCCCAGCAATAACTAATAATGTGGCCAAATTAATTCCTGCATATTCGTTTGGTTGAACTTCAAAACCTTTTCTGTACCTAAACAACATATTTTTATTTTTTTATTTTAGAATACTGAACTTTTAGCAAACTCAATACAAATTCGAGCCAGAATAACAATTTCAATAAATATTCACCAATATATAGCATTATCCAAACTTTCTTTGTCAGCATGTCCAGATTCGACAAATTTATCTTTGTATATTCGCCCACACAAGCAAACAATATCAGGAACATGATTTTCCTTTTTTTCCAAAGCTTTATTTATCACGTTTAAAGCCTTTTCCCGATCACCTTTCTTATTTCGTCTGAAATATGAATATATTTTATACCCTATTAAAGTATGAAAACTAAAGCAAGCAGCTTTCATAAATAGGAATAAAACACACAACTTGCCTGTTTAAGGCAAAAGCGTACAGGGACTGTATTGCTGGGGTAGCAGTAAACTTGTTATGATATGTTATTTTTCGTAAATCATCTAACAATGTCACCATTGCATCATAGTCCTGAAAGAATAAAGCCACAGATTACTTAATTGCATAAAAATTGCCTTAGATGTTATTTAACACCGAAATTATCTCACTTGAATCTCACGAAAGGATATCAGCATATTGTGAACTACATCTGCAGAAAGAATGTTGGGATCATCCAATCTCCGCCGCATGTTGTATAATGCCCGTGCCAATTCCTCACCAGTATAATTTTCTCTGGCCTTGCGTAGATCAGAAAGAAATTTCTCTTTCATGTGCGCTCTTCAAAAAATTAAATTGATAGCATCACATTAAAACAATCCATAGTATAATTGTTAATCACTAAAACGCACACACCGGTTTGTTGAATTTAGGGGTTTAGGGTGCAAGGGCTTCACAGACCATAGAGCACCAACACGGGGATGGGAAGACCCCATAGCCATAAGAAGAAATAAAAACAATGACAGGGGATGCAATTTTAGAAAACTTGCACCAGTTTATGACCATAGTTTATTATATCAAAACTTTTTTATCATCATGAAAATGCAGATTCATATTTTAAAAAAGAATAAACTGAATAGTTCAGAAGTTTACCCTATTTTGCAAACTCAAAATTTTAATCTCCATATTATTACCCATTTACTGTTTAATGTAAAAAGTTCCCTATTAATAAAATAACATTTTACTTTGACTGGATTTCCACATCCTGTAGCAACTTCTTAATGCGACACGTCAATAACAGTTTAGTTGTAGAATCATCATTTGTGAGTCGATTTAAGTCAGTTACAATACACTGACCAGTCTCCGAGTGAAGACTGTATGCCACAGTGGGGTAGTTTCCACAGGAAAGCTAAATATACATGATTCGTTGTGCTCAGAACCACATTGTAACAAAACTGGTGCCAATAATTTCTTTAAAAATATTACCTTTAATGGCATTGTCAGTTCAGATGAATGAGTATCACTGTACAGAAGAATGTTTTCTTTCATGCCAAAACTCTCCCGCACTCCCAAATGATAAAACAGGGAACTTTGTTGTATTTGTACAGAGAGGTCCACGATTGCAACATCAGCATTGTAGAATATATCCAAAACATTAGTTTCTCCAAAATCCAACTTTTCAAACTAAAATTATATCATAGTTTCAGAATGAATAATGCACTTATGATAATTGCAAGAAATGTTAATACTGTACAATATTTCTCCCGACATTTGTAAACCAATAACTGTTTATTTCATTTCATTAAGTTTTAAAATCCAGCACATGCTAAAGCATCACATCATAATTACGTAAGTTTCTAAATTTAAAAAAAACGGTTATATATTCAGCAAGTCAAAAAATTAAATCAAAATAATTCATGCCATTAATTGTACACAAATTAATTCATACTTTCATTAAATTTGGTCCTAAAATCAAAATTTCAACAAGCATTTGAAAAAAAAACCAATGATTTATTAAACATCAAATTGATTTAATTTACACCCAATATCCTTCAGTAATACATAAAATGCAAAGTTTGTTACACACAATGAGGAAATTGTTATTAGAGTGTTAGCTATAATCATCACATTATACTGTAAGTGCAACCACTGCAAATTATCTTTTTAATGCAGATACATGAATATGGACAGATGACTTCACTGACCTGAATGTATTGGAGATTAGCATGAATAATGATACAAGCTTTTTGTACATCTTCATATGCTTTCTTCCGCTGTCCTAATTTGTCCGAATGGGACACGTCCATCACACAGACCACCTCCATCTTCGCTTTCAATGCATGACTAGTTGCCGATGAAACGTCACTTATCTCACTCATTGTGATTAAAATATTTCGTCCTGCCTATATGCTACCATTTTGAAAAAACAACTTTTAATTTGGTGGAAACATGTTATTGAGACAGCATTAATCACACAGCTGTGTTTGTCTTGTAATATAGAAATAAAACGTAGAACATTATAATAAATCTTTGCATAAAAACCCATTTGTATGGCAAGATTATTTAGAAAATCCCAAGGAGCCAGTTAAGGTTATAAGGGCATCATCAGAAAAGGGCAAAAAAGGCTAAATTAGAACAGAAAGAGGGAAGGAGGGCGTGAAAACCAATATGTGCCAAGAAACACTTGAGGAAAATCGTATGGCCTGACCAGGGTTACAAATCAACATGACTGGAATTAATGTAAGGTTTTACCTATGGTCAATAAATTGCAATTTAATATCCTTATACAAGTAGGTAATGAGCAGTATGACATTATTTTAACTTTTTATTTTGATGTTTATGTAATTATTGCTGGAGTTCTGTAGCAGTTATATTTTCGCATCAGAATACATTATTGAAATTATTAAGTTGATTACCATGTTGCAATACCTGGATCAATGCATGAATGGCTTCCTGGTCAAACTGAGATATGTACTTTGTCTTTTCGAATAATGTTAAATCATTTAGGCTACTGCATAAGTACCAGCTATAGATGGCAGCCAGGATATCAATTAGTCCCAGGTTTGTCTCAGACCACGAATCATCTTAATTATGCACAAGGTCAGAACTGAACAAGTATCCTATCTACTAATTGTATATTCAAGGTAATTGAATTACAAATTATCAAATAATTCACATCTGTTGAAACTAAAATAATGTTAGCTGGGAACGGTGCAAAAGCTCTTCGTCAACATATCCAATAGTTTACCTATTTTTTTCTAGAAAGTTTAAAGTATATCAGAACAAACTTTTACACTATTTAATTTTCAGCAATAAATCGAACCCATGAACCTACAGCTGTACATTTTTAGGCATGACAAAATGTTTAGCAAGTTGTCTAGAGGTGATGCAGATGTACAGTGCATAGCCTACTGACAGAATAGGACATCAAAGATACCTAATATATTAGTGTACATCTTTGATAACCAAATTACTGCAACTTTTTATAAGCAAACTTTATGTAAACTATTAGCATACGTATTAATACAAGGCTAGTCTCTGAAATGCCAAATATGGGTCTTCATTTTAGTGCTTCCGTGAGGCCTTGATCGAGGAAAGCAACTTTAGCTGTCTTTAAAAATGTTTACAGATCGTTAATTTAAGTGGCTGCATTAATAGTTAGCTATAACACGTAGCTTATGCGAGTACATCATTTAAAATGCTAGGAAAAGATTTGACCTGCAGAGCACAGTTTGACCAGGGACCCTAAAATCACTGATATTAAGCTTAGCCATGCATCGATCCAGGCACTGCAGCATAATCAGATGGTTCTAAAAAGTTATCAAAACAAAATACGCGAAACATAGCCGTTAAGCGAAAGCAACAATGCTCCAAGGAGCGAGCGAAGCAACATTAATTGGTGCATCTTACCATAATAACAAATCAAGGAAGCATTTTGGCCAGTCTTTGCAATAATGGCTCAATTAAATGCATATGCAGCTCATGAGCCAACTTCATTTTCGGAAACGCCCATTTCTACTCTCTTTTAATGGCTCAAAGATGGTCTAATGACTTCAATTACTTATCACTGATATGATTCACTAGGAATGGAATTAATTTCAAGGTTATGTAACACCCAGAAATATCAAATAAAAGTTCACGATCAAACCTCTTCACTAACTTATTTTTGTGCAAAAAAAAGCAGACCCTGCCGTGTCAAGCGCCAGATGGCAGCACGTGGCTGACTCAAGAAAATCTTTCAGGGTGCGACCATATACCACAGTATGCATATACTTGGGAAGAAAACATTAATACAGGGTGAGACATAATGTCTCAGTAGGTTTATCTTGTAACAACTTCTGTGCAGGTGTTTATATCTTGATGTATTTAAAGTATTTATCGAACACATTTCATACTTTTTATCTCTCACAACGAGATGAACGAGTCAAACCAACAAACAAGTTATAGAAATAAAGTCTGAAATCCCATGTCAAATCTACCTTTACTAAACAATACATGTATTCTGTAATACTGCATGCATGACTCAATTAACAGCAGCCCGATGAAATAAAATTTTATGAAAAGCTGGGTAAAATCCATTGAATGAATTTACGATAACTACAGAATGATTTCGATGATTTTATGAATGAAATGAACTACTGAACATGTACGTCGTACAGTAAATCTACATAATGAAATAGTTGTAAAAAAAATATTAGCATCCTGGTCAATTATTTCAAAAATTATTATGAGAAATACTGTAGATGTTACTTTATAGCGTGACGTAAAGCCGCACGTAAAAATACGCGAACCGGTTCGCGTTTAACGTTTTTTTTTCTATTTACTTCCCCAAATAACGATTAAAATTGATCAGACGGGAAAAGTTGGATCAACTTCAACTGGTACGGATGCGGTAGCAAATCTCGTATAAACGTCATGTAGCCCCGCCTACTGTCATGTGCGCATGCGGGCCACGCACGTGACGTAATTTTGGTACGGATTTGGTCGATGTGAATAGGGCATAACATATTTGTAAGCATGGAAATGCACATGTACTACAGGGTTCTCCCAGAAATTTCTTTTTCAACTTCCCTGACTTTTCCAGGTTTGAAAAAAAATTTCCCTGACCATTGACTAGGTGAAAAATTGACATTTTCCAAAATTGACCCTGGAAAATATTTTTTTAAATTTCCTAACGACAATTTTGAAAATGAACATAGAAATTTTTTAAAAATTAAAAATAATTGCATAAAGATTTTTTAAAATGGGAAAATTCTTTAATCGGAAAATGTTAAAAATGTGTTCTCGGAAAAAGTGGGAAATTTTGCACTTTTGTCCTCGGAAAATGTGGAAAATTTGAACTCGGAAAACCTAGAGAACTTTGAAAATCTGTACACGGAAAACATGGACAATTTTGCTAATTTCTACTCGGAAAACGTGAGAAATTTTGCAAAATTGTACTAGGAAAACGAAAAAATTTTTGCAAATTTGTTCTCAAAAAACGTGGAAACTTTTGCAAATTAATACTCAGAAAACGTGGGAAATTCTGTAAATTAGTACATGAAAAACGTGGAAAAGTTTTGCAAATCTATACTTCGAAAATTGTGGAAAATTTTGCAGATTTCTACTTGAAAATGGGCCTTGAGCTAACCTTGTAGAAGTATTAATTTTAGATCGCTATGACTGCGTTGAATTTCCCTGACTTTTTCCCGGTCATTTTCAAGTTCCCTTACTTTTCCAGGTTTTCCAGGTCTGGGGGAACCCTGATGTATATACTGTATATATGTACAAGTATAAAGAAGAGCTGTAGCGTTTCGGGCTTTTTGGATGAATTGAAAGATGCTTGCCTTGTTCCGGGGCCGCGCTTATACGTAGTGCCGTAGCGGAACATTACTTTTGTAAGTGATGACGCAAAACGCGTACAAAACGAAAAAAAGAAAATCTTTCGCTACGGGGCTCCGTATGTTTTGTGGTTCGTTTATTAGGCCTACTTCGTAGTTTTCACTCGATCGCTTCGTTCTATCGTTATAAGTACAGCCCGGGCATAGCCGGGTCGTCCAGCTAGTTATTAACATAATTTCAAAATGCATCTCGTAATTGGGATGCATTTCAAAATGCATTCCTTATGATTGCATTTATTTTCAATGTGGCGTATTTATTCATCGGTGAGCATAATCCGATTATATCAAGTTATAAAAAGCACGAACAATTTCGAGTCTCTCACTGCCTGAATAATAAGATAACGATTTATTTTATAAAAAAATTTAAACGTCGCAAAATCGACCGCGCTCTAATAGCGAATTATGCCTCTAATTAAATTCGTAAAATGCTCAATTTCATATATTTTCCCACAATATCTTCCCTAAACATCACCAAGTTTTTTTCGTAAATGTCAACCACCCCTAAAGCATTACCACGAATAAATAAAGACTATAAGCTTTTCGCTCAATCCATAAGCGTGAGGCGTGCGTATGGACCAGAAAAAAATTAATACATAATGTTTGATTAATATAATTTTCAGTCTTCAAAGCCCGCATTAAACGCCGAAGAAAAGTTTGCTTAATGGTCTCTCCAGCAGGAAAAATATGCAATGACATAACTCAATTAAAAAAAATCTGAACGTTGAGAAAAGGGATAGAAGAAATTAGCAGCTAATTGCAATAGCGGAAAAAAGGGAAGAGACGCTAAGTAGAGCGTATTTACGCTTAAGTGGGCATCATCGCTACATGCATTAAGGAAAAAGGGATTAAGTGATGCAAATGGGAAGAAAATATTTAATAGGAATGAATACCCCAGTCACGTTCCTATTAATTTATAGCGAATTTCAATGAGCTCGAGCGAGGCGTAATAAACTTACTAACCAAAATATGAGCCCGAAATAAAAGTTACGAGAAAATGTTGAACAGAAGATGATGATGATGATAAAAAAAAAATGCTCGTAATTAATAGATTTTAGGGGATGGAGAAAAAATGGGGTGCGTGCGTGCATGAAGCGATGAAAACCAAACCTATAAAATTTCAGTCCCCCTTAATGAGACCCATAGATAATAACAATACAAGCGTGGCTGTCGAAGTTTTTTTTATACATGTATCTGAGAAACTGGTTTTGAGCTAGGGGTATGCGTTGAAATTTGCATTTTTACGCACAATAGGCCAGAGAAAGGTTTTGTCTTGATCTTAGGGGCAATTCAAAAAAGGCGTCCTCAAAATTTTCCCAAAATTGGACTCCCCCATACCCCCTGACTGCGTTGAATTTCCCTGACTTTTTCAAACTAAACCATTCTTCCCTGACTTTTCCAGGTCATATTCAAGTTCCCTGACTTTTCCAGGTTTTCCAGGTCTGGGGGAACCCTGATGAGTGTATTCTCGGCAATGCATTTCAATATTTCTTGTCAATCTGGGATTTTAAAGAGTGCAACAAAAGCCACGTTGATGCGAGTTTGGGTCATGCAACGATGGAAAAACAAGTTTCCACAATTGAATAAAAACAGTTTCAATCTCGCTGCCAAAACTGAAATGGATGTCAAGCTCGAACGAATCAGAAACCATAAAAACGCAACCGCAAAATAAAAAAATAAAAAACGAAGTTTTTTCGGATGGGTTCTCGCGGGTCTCCCCGGGGATTCTAATGGCTGGGATCCCCCCCTTTTTCCATCGGACAATAAAGTACGAAAACAACGTCATTTAATACCACCCTAATCATTATTGGCCGAGCAATGGCGACAACATTTATTCAATATCGAGCATGATCCACGAGCATCCATCAGCACCATTTGGACCAAAGACATTTAAACAATTTGTCCTCGCTGGAAATGGGGGTGGGGGTTCACCTAATGCGTTTTTTCTACTCTGTTTTTTGGACAAAAAAGCTTAATCGGTCGCTGCGTGGCCACTCGGTGTCATTTTTTCGGCTGATTCTCGCAATGGCAATATGACTACTACTGCTTCTTATCTGCTTTTTATTAAGTTAGTTCCGCGATTTTTGTCCCGAAAGTTTTTCGGATGTCGGAAAACGAAAGTGCGTAACATAATTAAGGAGAAAATGGGAAGTCGTAAAATGTGAGAAGAAATTACACAAAAAGCTGCCCATATGGCATTGCAGGATTAAAAGCACGTTCGCCCACATCAAATCTCGAAGAAATTCGCGGGTCTTTTATATTTTCCAACCCTTTTTAGATATTCTTAGAGTTTTTCTTTTTCTACGTGGGTGCACTTTCAATTTCCTCCAGATTAGGCTTTACATTCACATCGAAAAGCATTTTTTTTTTATATAAAATCTTAAGTATATCAAAATGCATTTCTTGTTGCTGAGACACTGTAAATGCCAGCTTGAACATTATATTTTTATTACGAGTGCCGAAATGCGTTTTTGGTTGGCATATTGCAAATTTAAGTTCTCAACAGCTGTTTTATCAATGTTTCCTGAGTGGGTTTCCAATCTAAAATAGATCATTGGAAAATGCATTTTTGAAATAAAATCGGTTTATTAAAATCCATTTGGAGCGATGTATTTATAAAGCTTTAAAATATATTTAAAGTATTTGAAAATATGTCAGATTGGAACATTCGAGGTAATTCTAAATGCATCGCAAATGTACATGCATTTAAAATACATTTTAATATTGATACTGCATTGCTGAATATTTTTCAATGAATTGTTGAATATATTTACGCGTATCACACGTGTTTGTGTGTTCATTTTGAACGATTCGCAGATAATGTATTATATGAAAATGCGTTTTAAAAAATATATAGGCTACAGTATTATAGTATATTTTTAAATTCATTTTACTCAACAGTTTGTTTGATATTTTTCTATTTATTAACGACATAAATAAAGCTTTTATAAGTTTTTTATAAAATGCTACACTTTTTTTTCATATATTAATGATGTACTTAGAATAACTTCGAATGTAACCTTGACTTTTGAAATCAATTTAAATATATATTTGAAAGATATAAATACTGTATATTATCTAAATGTATTTAAACAAACTTTTTTTTATTAAACTTGTATAAACGTTTTTAACAGAAAAATGAATTTCAGATAATGCGCTTCTAAAGGATATATTTTCTAAATTTAATAAAAGAGATTTGATTCAACCATGTTTACGATCATGACTGATTTGATTCATCCTCCCCCACCATCGCCAATATCGTTTCACAATCCCAAAATGCTATTTTGGGAAGGAAAATCCTGATTCGATGAATGGGAATTTTACGAGCAATAGCTGTTCAACTGTTTAAACAAATCGTTGGAATTAAGCATGCAGCGTAACTTTATTGCCTCGCATGTTAATATCTTTTGCCCGGACGCATTTTGTCGTAAAAAATGATATAACATTCATCGATGGTCGAGCTGACGATAAAATGAGGCACCCCAAGGATACGAATTTGAACATGTGCCTTTCCCATTATGCAAACAGTGTATAGTGATTATATGCTAGAACGCCAATCTTATTAGTTGAAATAGTTGGGGAAAAAAATGACGTCCGAAGTAATGCGGATGTTACGTGTACATGTGCGTGAGGATTTGAACATTCATTACGATGTTTGGTAATGTCTCATTTGAGGAAATAGTTTGTTTTTGTTGGCAGATTCATCTCCGATGTGTCTTAATCGATGCAAACAAAAATCAATATTGAAAAGTAAAGATTGTACATAAATTCTTTCCCTGTTTAAGAAACAACTGTGTTTGAGAAACATTTAGTAAGCGGCATTGAACTGGCCGTTAACAATCATAACAAACCTTTATAAATGTCAAAATAAGAAACCAGTAATGCTTGAACTGTTAAAAGCGAGATACAGGTTGCCTAGATAGTTTCTTTCCGGTTATTATTGGGTTTAAAAATGCACCTTTGTCGATGGCTTTATCCACCTCCTGAACTACAATATGTATTCTGCCCACATTTTCTGTACAATAATTACGTAAATGTCAGTTATTTTATTATACAAGTTAAGTGTGCAGCGTTTCAAACCAATGATACATTAATAGATATGATTGATTGATATGATTGAACTACTTATTGAATAATTTGTTGATAATTCATTTCGATGAAACCTAGCAAGCACAGAAGACGACAGGAAACATTTCATATAGACTGCCAATCTTAGAGAATTTGTAAACAAATTATAGACATATTCCTACAACACTGAGCAATCATCTCCAAATATCCTGAATAAAATATGCAAAGCCAATCGATCTGCGCTTATTAGGTTTACTGTCAGCCTATTTTATTATTTATACGACAATGCAGAAGACTCGAAAACCTCACTCATATAATCACAATCAATTGTCATGCCTAAATGGTAACATAGCATAACACTCTTTAATATATTAAAAAAAACAAATACTAATTAAAATTATTCTGTGTGAGTCAGGTAACACGAACCAATAACTCTATGGCCCCTTGATGTCGGCCACCATGCAGTGTTTGGCTGCTTTTCTGTAAAGTGCCATTTAAGCCTGCTTAAATTAGGGGTGTGCTAATTTTTTGGTCAGGTAAGCTTACGATGTTCACGTAACGTTGACCATAAAATGTTAACGAGAGAATCGCACCTCTAGGAATGTCATATACTACATATTTGGCATAGTTACACCATTTATCCTTTCCAAACCCAGCTGAAAGCTATAACAATTATAATTATTTTTTATATTAAAAGCGAGAATTAACAAACTACAAATGCGTAGAGTTTTTAAATCAGATTTTATACTTGCTAACATTTTTTATTTGATTTGGCAGATTCAATAAAGATAACGTGCAAGCACGACTTCGGAATTAAAACACTAAAAGATACCTGATGTAGATTCGCTACGTTTGCGAATGAAATTACACACTATGACATTCAAGAAAATAAATGTAAACATGTACTTGTTTAAACATTTTACATAAGAATGCTCATTAACTAACAAGATTATAAACTAAGAAATTAAATAATGACATTAATTCAACGAAAAAATATAAAATTCATTGATTTTTAATATTCAATTTAAAATATAAAAAATAAACCGCAAATTGAATATGCGAATTAGCTGTTACCTTTCGTTGATCTTTAATAGCTATCTGAAGTTTTATAAAATCAGTTTGATGATATCATATTAAAATAATATTTAAAATTTCCAATATTAGATACTTTGCAAATAATCCCAAGACACTGTAATTCTTGCTCAACCAAAATTCAGTAAATTATTAAGAAAATTTGTTATATATGTATTGGGAAATTTTAGGGAAAAGAAATTTTGAGAAGTTTGAGGAAATGTGTACTTTACCAAGCATTACTAACCCGCGTTCACAAAGCGTAAATTTCGTTAGCAATAAATATATCCAAGAACTATCTCAAATACAAAATATATTTTTAGAAATGCATTTGTAAAAGTATTATTAAAATGCATTTAAAACAATGTATATAAATACGTTGTTCAAAATGCATTTAAAAATAACGCTGAATATGCGTTTTAAAAATAGATTTCTAAATATATTCCGCTCATCTGATTTGAATTTTTAAATCCATCGCAAGGTACGTTTTAAATATGGGATCTCTTAAGTAAATATTTCGAACATTAGTTGCATACAATTAAAATAAAGGCCAATTTATTAAACCTTTTAAATCTCTAAAGGATTTGAGTTTCAATGTTTTAAAATCTAAAATTTAAAATCTAAAATGTTAAAGATCGTTTGTTGATTTTACTATTCGATCATATAAATCCAAATATTTTGTCGTGAGCATTGTAACTGGATAAAAAACCTCCATTATTTGTTAAACACCGTTGTTTGAAAATGCAATTTTCCTTTTGAAACTTGGCAAAAAAATATAGGTCGAGTGTAAAAAAGAGCCAATTTTTCACGTTTTAGTGTATGCACTAGTGGTTCGATGCATTTTTTCCTCGTTGAAAGAGGGTGTTTGAAAAGCTTTGTTGGTCACTATTTAAGTCCGGCCATTAAAGGCCTGACCTAGGAGCCGAAACAAATCACGCCAACAACAAGAATTGGACAAAAAATATTTACGAAAGAGCAAATAGCCATTAATGCACGAGGTGCGTATCGAGCAGATAATAACAAGATGGATTTACAACGAGGGAAGTAGGAAGTAGGAGGATTTAGGACCGTTTCCCCGTATATTTAAAAGGCAGAAAAAGTCCTTATTTCCAGCAGGAAAATGCAGGAATCTATTCGCACGAAACGTTGAGTTATTTTCGTCGGAAAAAAGCATGACCCAAAAAGCCATAAAAAGCTAGCCCTAAGGCATAACTTAAACTGTTGAAACCATAGCCGTAATGTGCTCCAGAAGATACGTTACATACATGCACACACACACGCAGCAAATCGAGTAAGAAGAAGAAAAAAACACGAGTATATATGGAGTAACAACATGCTAAAATCAAATAAAATGTTTCTGAAAGAGGAAACAACGATTATTTACACTGGCCTATGAAATTACTGCGTAATTTTCTTAATGCTCTGCCATTAGAGCGTACTAACATGCGTGCCTATTGATCAAAGTCTTCATGGAGAAGCTGTTTCGGAGATCGGAAGTTGAATTCATGGGACTCGGCTAAGGGGCTATTCAAAAAGGACGTCCTCATGTATGGGGTAGGGGGGATAGGACGATGTGGACAGGGGGAGGGAGGGGGTACCCGGGTGGAAAAAGTATATATTGCCAGATATGGGTAATATATGGCATATATGGTTTTAAATATGGCCATATGTGTATTTACATAGATATGGCCATACTTGCTATCAAATATGACCATACCTGAATATGTCCAGATATGGGCC
>JAQGAO010001103.1:0-26595 GCA_034697705.1 Ommatoiulus sabulosus | reverse complement strand
GGTCGATTTTTGCGTGACATAACTTATGCATGGACAGTGGTGTAATGTAAGCATTATTAAAAATATACTTTGGAAAAGCTATTCCTTGTAATTTACGTGTGAACAATGCGCTCCAATTATTTCACATACTTTTTGCTTAAGTATTTCAAAATATATTATGTTAATATAATCGTTATTCGTTTGGTTCTTTGAAAACATTTTGAAATTATTTGATTTTCCGCTGTGTTTGGTGACAACATGTCAGGGTGTAGGGAAGTGCATAATAGAAAACAATTAATGTAAATAAATTGATTTTTAAAATGGACATAATTAGATATTGGAACTTCGATAAGACAAATATCAAGGGATATGTCAAATTCATAATTTAATAAGGGTCATTAAAAAAAAATGTCCTCAAAATTTACCCAAAATTGGACTTGCACCCTGGTTGGACGTCCAAGTTGATCATACCCCCTCCCTCCCTCATTGTGTCCGTGACTCAACCTACCCCCCACTCCCCTACATGAGGACGTTCAAAATCAACGCGTTAATTAGTTAATAAAATACGAGCGTACATCCAATAAGGGTTAAGCCATTCCTTTATGCACACGTTAATTTTGAACTGCTAAAGTACACTTGCGAAGCTTATATCCGAGTACCCCTAATATTACGTCCGCCTATCCCCATCATACAGTACTGTAACACTTTTTGAATGGTCCCCAGTGAGTCAACCATTTCCTTTGAAGGGTAAATAAACAGGTGGTCACGTGATCAGAATTAAACTTTCTCTTAGCACCATATATGGTCACAAGTTTGGGTTCAGCCCGGACAGGAAGAAGATAGCCTCGTGACAGCACAGTATACGAATGGTGACAGTGTGATCATACTGTGGTGTGATTCATTCGGACATTGTTGTCACTTGCGCTGTTTCGCAGCGAGCGTCACTCATCTTTTAGTGTAGTCCATAATTTACACATTTCTGAATTTATGGTAAGTGAAATTTATGAGTTTTCTTTAAATTTCTTCGATTGTTTCAAATTTGTATCTAAAAAGACTTAAAAATCAAATAAAAGAGTGGGTATTTTTAAATAAAGACTACATATCCGTGAGACGGTGGGTAATACAGATACATGTACGTAAATTTGTTCAGTTGTCAAAGCTTAAAAAACGAGAATTAAGTTTGTTTATTCTATAATCCTGTGTTTAGTAGTTAACGCCATGTTGTTCGTTAGTTGCAAACCAAGAAATTCCAAGAAAATTACTGTTCAAAGTCGGATATGCGATTGCACGGAATTAAACTACTCGAGAATCCGAGGTTGTGGAGGTGTTGTACATGTACGTTTAGAAGAAATAACAGAATATCTAGACTTGTTTATTTTGCTGTCACTCTCTTGGAAATAGTTTCAGCTTTTAATTTGACCCCTTTGTATAAAAACATGATGATCGATCTTCAATGCAAATGTTTTCCTCAGTTCCCTGAATGACAGTCTGAAAACTGAAAAAAAAATTTGAAATAAATATCTGGAACTTTATTAAATGTTTTATGTCTGAAAAGTTTTCTTGTAATTTCCTAAAATGTTAATTGTTTTCCGACATGTAAACAAAACATAAACAAAACATTCACATGCTGATTGTTTCACATTCACACTAGCTTGTTCAAACAATGATAGCATGTAAAAAGGCAACTAAAATGGCAAAGCAGCCACCATGACATTTGGTTTTGAAAACGAAATGCGATTAATAAAAATGATAATTTGCATGTATTATTCAATTTGAATTCATTCAGTCCCTTTTATAAGGAATAGCTGATTATACTGAAGCATTAAAAAGTATGCTTCTTCTTAATAACTTAATACTAATGCATTTGTAAATGTACAGTGTGTCAACAAAATTATTAAATGATTTGAATTGAAAGCATTTCAAATTGATAACACTATTGAACACTTGTAGGAAACAGATGTTTTTCAGGAAATTATATATTTATGTGTCTGGTGAATGTTTTATGTAATGAGGTTGTCGTATTGGATGTTTTAAACACCATATAATGATTTAGGAAAGAAATTTCCAAAGTTACTTTGTGATAATTTTTCATTCAAATTCACTGAAGGTTATTTTAAAACTAAAGAAGTGTAATTTTACTCTTATGTATACAGTATGTTTAATTCGATATTGTTTTTTTATAAGTTTATAGACTTTTGAACGTGTTTTTTTGGACTTCTCAATACGTTTCTAAAATGGCTGCAGCGTCAAATTTGGATATTTTGGGTATCTTCTATTTTTCAATATTTTTCAATTTTAACTTGATGGCAGTCGATAAAAATCGCAATGTTTTTAATTCTATTTCAGACCAATCAAAAAGTATCCTGCAAAACCAGATCCAAGAAATTGTTTTCATTGACAAATATCCCAAATTGCGGAATTACTTATGTTGCACATGCAGAAATGTGGCCATCAGCCATTGCATCGCCAATTGTGAGGATGTGTATTGCACCAAATGCTATCTGAAGAATGCTAACAAGGCCTGTCCACGTTGCCATACCACAGTGCAATCTGTGAGAATATGTTTTTTTCTATAATTGTTCAACCAGTTTAAAATGGATATTTTGAAATAAATACATTTATTTTCTTCTATACAAAGTACAAATTGGATTTGGAATTCGAGACTGAAGTGTTCCAGCTAAAGGTTAGATGCAAAAACACTAGAAATGGATGCGAAGAAATAGTTTTCCTAAGAAACTACTTGGTAAGGCACACAGCAATAGAGAATGCTAATTTTATATTTGTTTTAAAGGTTCTACACATGTTGAATGTAATTTATGATTTTATTATTAACAGAAGTTGCATTTTTATTTTTAATTCGGGTTTCCTCACTGGCATGAAATGCGTATTAGTGGCTTTGTAGATGTGTACCTTAAGCTAAATGTATTTTTTCTAAAAAAAAACATACTTTGGTTATAGTTTTCTAAAGTATTGTAAATATAATTCATTATTGGTTTCTGTATTTAAATATATACCCGAAAAAATGGTTTTACTTTCTTAAAATTTAAAGTAATTGAATTTGTATTTTTGCTAAATACAATAAATACAATATATCTCTGCAGTCTTTAGATATAACTCGTTTTTTTTTTAAAGTTATGATTCAGTTTTTAAGGCGGGTCTTAAAATTAATAAAACAACTAAATAGCGATACTATAAAATATCTTAATTTTGTTGACAGAGCCACATCAGTTTATGTAAGTTTTCTCAGAAGAATGTTTTACCAAAAGTAAGCAATGCAGCTTCAACATCTTCTGCTAATGAAAACGTAAATATTTAAAATTGATGTAAACTTACATCGTGTTTGTTTGTTATCGTTTTTAAATTAACGACTATTATTTTGCTTAAGCTTAAGCTTAAAAAAGCTTTAAATTCAATGGAAACTGAAATGATGAATTTTAAAGAAATGATGCAACATACTGTGGAGCAAAATAGCAAACAAGCATTACAGAAGAGGGCTTTGGCAACTTCTATCACAACAAAGGTAATAAAAAATGTGATTGAAAGCTTATAATTGTATGCATTTACATGTATCCCACATTTAACAATAATAGACTTTGAAAATGAGTACATCATGTATTCCATAAATTTTTTCTATAAAATATTGGAAATGAATGCTTATAATATGTAACAAATAAATTATGTTAAGAAATTGTCATGTTACAGGATAATAAATCTGACAAATTATTGATAAGAGGGGATTGTACATTCAAAAGACAAATAGAAGAACTTAAAGAGATAATTAAAAAGGTAATTAATTATCTCAGGACAAATATTTTAATAGCTTTTCCACAGCAATTTAATGAGCTTAATTTTTTTAAGGATCTTGAAAATTCAAAAAATTTCAAAATGTTAACGCCCGACGAGATTCTTCAATCAATTCGTCTCGAAATGCTTGAATCGGACGGAGAACAGCATCCAAAAACTTTGGAGACACAATCAACCAAATTGGAACAACATCCTAAAGGTAATATTTAAGTATTACACTTGCATTCATTGACAGATATCTTTTCGAAAGAATTCTTAAAAGAGCCGTTAACGTTCATTACAGCTTTTGTCAGAATAAACGTTTCTTAAATTTAGATCTTAAGAACTTCGTTGACGAAAAGTGATCACATATGCGTTCACTTTTGACACTTTCTCTAAAATTTGCAAAAAAAATCTTGATATGTTTTATTAAGAAATTTAAGATGTATGGTATTTTTTTTTGGATAATTATATGATGAGCTTGTTAAAAAACGATGCATTTAAATAAAGTATATTTCCCTTAAAACTTTCCAAAAATCAACAACGCAGGATAGATAACTTTTTTAAAAATTTGCAAAAACTGAATAGCAATATTATTTAAATTCATTTGAGCGACAATTTGAGATATCCTTAAAATTTTTAGAGGTGTAGGATACATGTATTTGTAACTTTCAATTTCATATTTGCAAAGTTTATCAGAGTAATGAATTTTGTTATTTTGTGTGGGAATTTTGCGATTTTTACCGTTAAAATGTATTCAAAAGGCAACGCATTTTTGAGTTATTTGTAGTTTCATTAATTTTTTGTAGTATTTTGTATCTCTTGATTTTTCTCACTTACAGATGGTTGCAGTGTTGACACAGCAGCTGTATTTCTGTGGAAGGTTTCTGGAATTCAGAAAAAACTGAAAGATGCGATGAAAAACGATTGCACATTTCTAAGCGACGAATGTTTTCGTACACCCAATGGGTTTCGATTTAGACCATCCATTTTCACCGATCAATGCATGGAAAAAGTTTTTATAAGTCTTGACTTCATTAAAGCTGTTAGCTTTTCATCGCCCTATTTTCATTCGAGGACATATATTTTGCTCGACCAAAGCTCTGCTTCCGTAAAGCAAAACGTCGAAATCGTCGACCGACCAAATATTACAAACAACTCCGCCGAGGACATGATGTCATCGTGTTTTGATGACGATTTGTGGTTCTTTCCTTTTAGTTTGCTGGAAAACGAAAGCAAGTATTTAAAAAATGATGAAGTTTTAATTCAAATTATATTGGAGCCCCTTGCCAATCTGTGGAAGCAAATCGCATTGCAAAATAATGTCTTTGAATGGAGAGTTAATGATTATTCCAAGAAAAAGCTAAATGAAATCAATGGGGTAAAGCAACGTTTGATAAGTGAACCATTTCAAACCAGCCATGAAGGATACACCGCACATATTGAATTATATTTGAATGGCTTTGCTCATTCCGAAGGAAACGACCTTTCAATATATTTATATTTTATTTTAGGAGAACATAATGCAACTCTTCCACCAATTTGTGGTTGCAAATGCACGTTTAGTTTGCTGGACCAGTCTGGTTCTTTAATAAAGAAAAACCTAAGCATGGAAATTTATCATCCACTTGAGGAGTATAATTACACGATGGGGTTAACTGACTTTCTTCCAATAAGTACAGTGGAAAACCCTACATATTTAAAAGATGATTCAATTTTGATACAAACAATTGTAGAAATTGACTAATCTCAATTTCTCGTTCATGCGGATTGCTTTCTCTATTCGTCAATGTGTTTTCCAGTGGAATATTTTGTAGTTTAGTTTTGACTTGTTTTTCGTTATGCCACTCTTAAGAAAAGCGATACATTTATTTGAACGTGTGAACATTGGAATTTCGCTATCCTGAACATTGTCATTCCTGCACTACTGTATCACGATTCACAAATTCAGATGTGCGTTTGTTGTTCATCTAAATCTAATCAAGAAAAAACGTGAAGGATTTAGTTATTTGTGTTTGTAAACATTTCAACTTGCTTTACAAAAAATGTCTATTCTTGCATGTCGTTTTTTTTTAAATTAATCGGTAAGGAATTTAAAGAATACAGTTTATACTGGAGATATTGTACTATGTTTTTGATGTGTTTGTGTGTAATCACTAAAAATGTTCGGTGTTAATAAATATTTCAATTCAATATTTAAACATGGCATGGTTGTTTTAGTATCGCTAATTTTACAGCACCATCTGAAAACTTGTTTGAAAGAAGAAGCTTAAATTTAAAAGGTAAATATGCAAAAAAATTATGGAAATAACCTGATCTTGTTCAGGTCACCTTGATTTTGCATTTTGATACTCTTAAATTTGAGTAACACATTAGTTGAAGTATAAAGTATATTCAATAAGAAATGTCTAATGCTACATCACAGCATCTCACATTCGCGAGATTCTTAACTTTACAATGTGAAGTTCACATCACATTGGAAACTACTTGAGATGGATGACTTGATTATAGTGGGAATATCAGTTATCCTAGTCCATGTGGACTATTCAAAGATCGAATTCCCAATTTCCATAGAAGATGTACCACTATAGTGTAGGACACCATCCTAATCAGAAACAACAATTGGATCACATTTGGATACATTTTTTTATTATTATATATTATTTTATACATAATGTAATTTTTTTGTTTAGTTCTAGCGTTTCAGCCTTTTTGTCCACTAACTGATACTTTGAACAGCCTGGGGTAATTGCGCTTGGTTTGTTAAAGGCATGCGTTGCCTGCATGAAAAAATGATAGGGCTGATGACCCGCTGTCAGCAAACTTGAATCCCTGCGAGAAATTTTTTGAAACATTGGTGAAGCTTTGGCTATCCCTCATCTACTGGAACACGTCCCAATGAGCGTCTTTGGTATGAATTTTCACTTAAATACTTTCAATTTTTTAGGATTTGTAAAGGCGAACCACCTTCACCACATAATTTCTGCAGATGGGACACTCGGTGATCTTGTGCGCGCAGTCCGTGCAAGTCGTGACGTGGCCGCACTCCAGCAAGACGCAATCGATTCGCGAGAACATGCAGATTTTGCACAATTCGTCGGGTTGAACATCTTGGGCTTCCTCTGCGAAAGGAAAAAAAAGGAACAATTTGACAACTCCGCATGTTTTTCAATTCCCAGGTCTTTCTCTGAAATATACCGATAGCCTTACGTCTTTTATTATCGTGCCAAAGAGTTTCCAACTTCTGGATGATTTCGTGCTTTTCTTGGCAGTCCGCAAAGTTCACGGAATGCTTTGTTAGGAGGGTTTTTATTTGCCTGATCTCCAGTTTACGAATGGTTTCGGGAGACGTTATGTCTTCCAGAGTCTCGATCTTGGAAACCCGTACAGGCTTGGGTGGTCCATGGATTTCGATTTGGGCTGCAGCTTGAACGACACCGCTCGCGCTGTCCTCTTTGGTATAGGTGGTTTCGCTGCGTACTGAAAATCAAATCAAGCGTATAAAAATCAATTGGCTGTACTGTGCATTTTGTAGCATGTGCTACTATCTTCTGCAAATTCTTGCTAACATCCGCAATGTTCAGCGTGTGAGTAATGAAATGTTAGGCCATTTTAGAAGCACAGGCACGTAGAGTATGAGCACATGTTCCGGTTTGAGATGATCATAATATGCAGCATTAGTATCTACCCATAATAATATTCGAGATTTCAACTGCCTTTGGATCTGAGAAATTATCTAGGGTGCGCGTAACGTGGTTCCCTCATCAAGAAAATCAAATATTGCTCGTGCATGATATTCTACCCCATTGTAGAAACGTTTATGCCACATTTCCAATTTTAAGATTCAAAATTTATGTGAGGTTTGTCGTTTTATTACAAAAAAAATATATGGAAATTAGGTGGAACCTCTTTTAAAACGAACTCCAAGGGACTTTAAAATTTGTTCGTTTAAGTCATATATCATACTTTATTATTGTAAGTAAAAAAAAGATGATTGCACCAATAAGAACTACTGTATATGTTAAAAAAGTTCTACGTGCAGTTACGCTATTTATTTTACCACACATCATCGCGAATAACATCGAATGATAATTTACCTAAAGTAAACCGGTATCGAAGATTTTCTGTTTCTTTTACGGTATTTTTTCTAAAAGTTTCGAATTCGTTTTAGCGAAACTTAGCTTGAAGTGTTTTGTTCAAAGTAATCGAAAGTGTTCAAAGTGTTCGCAGTAATGGAAAATTCGTATTATCATAGTTCATCTCAGGGGAAGAAATTAACATTATTAGACGCATGCTCTAGTCTAGGAACAGGGGTTGGAAATGAGTTCGTATACTATCAGAAATTCGTATTAAGAGAGTTCGTTTTAATGAGGTCCCACTGTAATGCAAATATTTGTGCACGCCCCATTTCATGTGTATTATTACTGGAATGAGACTTAAAAACATTTGGTTTGCAGCATCTTGTGAGTAAGATCAACAATAGCTCCGTTGTGTCCTGGATCTATAACGATATTTTGTCCAACACTCTTCAGCGTTGCAATAACATCCGTTAATCCCATCTTCAATGTCTTAGTATCACTAACTCGAGTACCTCGACGTATAATCTCAGGAAATGCTCGCAAACACACAGAAAGACTTAATGAGCACCCTCTATAGCGCTTAAGTTCTGAATTTGATATTGCAAGAATTGCCATTGAACAACATTTCTTTAATCATCTTTTGAATATCCTATTCCTCGATCTATTTTGAAATTAATAAGCGCCATTATTTTGCGAAACTTGAAACTTTATTTGATAGCAGTTTTTCAAAGACTTTCATAGTAATTTCCAGAAGTTGCCAAATATCTAGGAAGCCGTGCTTTTCACTAAACGCTCGTGGGATAGATATTGAAGTCGGATGTTACGTACAATGAACTTCTTTGCTTGCTACGGGATTGTAATCATAGTATTCCTTGTTCCCTTCAATCATGATGTACAACGATGGATCTTCTCTTTCCACTTGTAACGTTATTTCCTGTTTAACTCTATCATCAGACCTCGGTGTTTGAGGTGTAGACTCGCTGTGACCTTCTGAAACGGAAAATGGCCTCCGATTAAAACTCTACTCATTTTCTGATCATCTCTGTCTGTTCCATCCTAATAGATCAACTGAAGTTCCACCAAATTAAACTTAAATTTTCTTATTACCTTTGTTAACGGCCTTTCTTCGCCACAGAACCTGCAATCGAGGAACCAAGTCTGTCTTTGATTCTTCAGAGGTGACCACCAGACCGTGCCTCTTCAGTAACGCCTTAATGGTTTCGATGGAAAGCGATTCGATGTGCTTATCGGATGTAATTTCTTCTAGTTGAAGTTCCGGCTCTGGAACTTGTACTTTTGCTGGTTGAGGTTTGTTATAGTCGTTGATGCTAGCGTGTTTAGGTTTGTCATCCGCATTGGCATTGTATTTTCTCCAGTGCTTTACGGCTTCGCGAAGAAAGTGCTCGCGCAACAAGAGACCCTGAATGGGCACGCCGTTTCTCACTAAATAATTCTGCAGGTTTCTGGACGTCAGATGTTCCAAATCCTTCTCTGATTGAATGCTATCGAAATCGATTTCCTGTTGCAATGATTCCGTCGACGATATTCTTGACCGGTTCAACACGCCGAAACTGGAACTGCTGAACGACCTTTCGAGGCTGAAGCTTCTCTCCAACTGCTCCTGCTTCCAGACCTTGATTACTTCTTCTATGAGATCCTCGCGCTTCCAGATGTCTTTGAGCGAAATTCTCGCCGTTCGAAGGATGGCGCGCAACTTGTATTCTTCTAAATTTTCAATTTCTTCTTCGGACATAATGAATGTCAGGTACGCCGATGTGCTCGAAGGTCGACTCACTATATTGCTTCTAGTTGGCGTTGGTGGGACAGGTGGTTTCTTGGGAATTTCTGGCTTTTTCTTGGGAAGAATGTCCGACGGTAGGAGGCTGGCTGTTTTATTTTGGTTTTCGTCCATCAAAGGCGCATCTTTTTGAGGCTCATCTCGTTGATTCTCGAAATGCCTGATCTCAACCTCGTCAGTTTGGTCTTCCTTTACGATAAGATCGTCCTTCATCTTGACGCGTAATTTTTGGGGTTCGGATGTAGGCACTGGAGGCAAAGGCGGCAATAAAGAGAGGGCAACTTCTGTGTTATTATATTCTCTTTCCAGGAGATCGTCCTTCATTTTGACGTGTATTATTTGGGGATCTGATGCAGGCACTGGAGGCAAAGGCGGCAATGAAGAGAGGGCAAATTCTGTGTCCGGTGAAATGTTTCCTTCCGATTCGTCACTGTCTTCTCCTTCGAAGAGAGCTTCTTCGTATATGGAGATGCGATTTTGTTTGTCGGCCAACCACAAATTGGTCACTCGTTGGATCATCTCTGATTCTTGGAGCGATTCCGAATCGATGCCGTGTTTGTGAAGCAGGAGTTTCAAATGTCGCTTTTTCATCTTCTTGATACTTTCCTCTGCCAGAATCTCGTCCATGGAGACGCCCCACGATTCCGGACGTTGTACTTTCGTTTTCAAAATCTTGGAGACTTGCTCGTCGCTGTTCTCGATGAGTGGCATGTCTATCGCTTTAGATTCTTTCACGTCGGTGCTTTTTCCAGACTCGGCTTCCGGTTCTTTCACGTCGGTGCTTTGGCCCGACTCAGCTTCTGCTTCTTTGAATGTATAAACTTCAGAATTGGCGTCTGTGTGTTGATGCGTTTCGGTTACTTCTTCAGTATGCTCCATTTCGGAAAGTCTTTCTGCAACGGTGTTCATATCCGGTACTCTGCTATTTGGAAAATCGTAACTCCTGTCTCCGTTCAAATCGGCTTGAATGCTGTAAACGGCTCCGAGAAACTCCTCCGGAGTGTGCGCGCCATCGTGATTGGCGTCATCCTGCGCGTTCCACGAGACGACTTCCGTAGGGTATTCCAAAGATTTGTCGCTTCTTAGACGATTCCTCACTACCTTGGTGAAATCTGGAAACTCGGAGCTCTCTTCCAAGTTATTTTCCATTTCGTGCAGCGTGTCGAAGAATTCCTCCGGGGACATGGGGACTTCGAATTCCGATGGTCCGGCGTTGACGTCGAGGTTGCTTCCGGTAGCACCGTCCTCGATGTATTCCTTCGCTGGCAAGTAGAGTTCGCCTTCTGAATCCGAAATTTGTTCGGTCACGGGATGAAACCCTACTTTTTTGAAAGGGGGGATCTTCAATGAAAGGCTTTCTGGCCGATGCGCCTTTTCTTGTTCCGCGTCTCTGGAGGGCTGCAGATACACGAAGCTGTCGCTCGTTTCCATGGATTCCGATGCCATTTCTGCAAATTCGGCCGCGGTATGGTTTTCAACGTAAAGTGCATCCGAGCCGTTTTGGTGACCGTTATTATTCAACCCCATAAATGATTCCATGTTATCGTAGTCTTGAAAATCCTCCATGTGCAGCGACGGCTTTCCCTGCAGAACGACGTGATCCTCATGATGGGTTTTCTGTACGTCTGTTTCTTCCTCCGCCCGAGTTGGGATCTCAAAGAGGACCACTTTCGGTCTCGCATCAAGGTTTTCATTATGGATGACCTCCTGATCCAGGTTAGTGGCTTGAAAGGTGGTAAACGTTTGATGTTTTCGATGGACTTCCGGGCTGTCCTCTTCGGAATCATCGCTGTCATCGTGTTCCAGGTGTGGCAATGCAGTGACGTGTATCTTAGGTTGGACCACGTCGACGTTGTTGGCCGGTTCTTGCTGCACGTTGGATATGCTCGGTTCCTTACCCGCGTTTCTTTGCTGCGCTTTCTTCATCTCGGCCTTCCATGTCCTGATGGCTTCGTATTGCAGCGTGTTCTTCTCTAGCCACGCCTTGTTGTATCTTTCGTATTTCTCCAGGAATGCTTTCAGCTGTTTAGTGGACCATTTCTGTATTTCCTCTTCGCCGTTTATTCTTTCCAACGGTGGAACCACGACGGTGGATTCGTGCGTGCTTTGAGTGGTATCCCCCAATATTGGGATGCCTCCTTGACCCTCTGCCGGCAAAGTGAAGCTTTCTCGTTTCTTCGCACCGCTCAGCAACTCGTTTTGCTCCGATGCATCGTGGTTGCCCTGTGATTTCAGATAAAAAGTCATCCATGTTGTTAATTTCTTTCAAATTGGACATCATTCAAATGAGTTTGGGTAACTTTGGGAAGTTATTGGAAAAGTCAAATGGTTACGGACCTTCCAAGTAACGAGCTATACTTTTAAAAACAAGTTTTACTGTAAACAGGTCTCCTGTAGAGCTTGAACTGCTAAAGCACTTTTTAAGGGTTTTCTGATTTGTTATGTAGAAGATGACCTTGCATGTTCCATTCCTCGCTGTACTTCAAGCCAGCATTATAATGAAGAGTCACTCATTTAAACCTTAATGAACTACCAGAAAATTTACTATGCATTTCTTACCACTGGGGTCCATATGGACCCCATCTCTTAAAGATGAAAATTTCTTTTGTCAAAGATATTGACTGGAATTATTTTTTAGGAGTTCCCCCTCAAAACTTGTGCAACCCACAAACGATTTTCAACTTGAAATTTAGAAAGGAAGTTGCGACACTTTTTGTTTCTCGTAAGAACGTGCGCTCCATGCACTTACGTGAATTTCAACAACTTGTTCCTGGTGCTGTTGCTGCTGCTTCTGTTCAGCCTGCTTCCTTTGATCGTCGTCGGGGTTCGGAATTTTCATTTCCGTTCTCCAGAGCTGTATGGCCACTTCTTGGAATTCCCGTTTCTCGTTCATGCTCGCATCGAACTTCCCGTAGTATTTTAGGAAGCTTC
This sequence comes from Ommatoiulus sabulosus, assembly GCA_034697705.1. Lineage (NCBI taxonomy): Eukaryota > Metazoa > Arthropoda > Diplopoda > Julida > Julidae > Ommatoiulus > Ommatoiulus sabulosus. The sequence goes on along the minus strand of JAQGAO010001103.1, from coordinate 14,025 downwards.
TGATTTGCGGGATGGACATCTGCTTGATCTGGTCTTCGTTTTGGATGTTTGCTAATAGAGGAAATTCGCCGGTTGTTTTCTTGTGGCCAGGCTGCTTAGCCTCCGCCGCGTCCTTGAAATTGGACGAAGCGTTTGGATCCTCGGCTTTGGTCGTGTGCACGGTATGCGGCACATCTTCGTCTTGCTGAAATCATATACGATGAGCAGTGAAAACAAAGGCACATGCACTTGAAGCTCTCTCTGGAGAGCTGCTTTCGAGTTGGACTCACCTTGAAGGATGTACTGGGTTGCGATGCGCTGGAAGCGCCGTTCAGATCGCATCGTTGAACAATGACTCGCACCATTTCATCTTCCGTTTTATGTCGCATGTCTTTTTTTTTCGTGCCCTGCTTCTTCAGAATGACCTTTAAACTGTCCCTCTTCAGCTTCTTCAGCGCGTCTTCGCTGTTGGTTTTATCGTTGCTCTTCAGTCGGCAAATGTAACAGCTGTTGCTCTTCAGGCACTTCGGGCAAACTTCTCTGTTGCATTGCATGCATTGATTGAACTGTTGAACAAAAATAACAAAAAAAACGATAACTGAGAAGTTACTTTTTAATAGGCATGAAATGAAATATTTTACGTATAATGTTTGTTTTACACATAATGCAAAGAAAGAATTAGGATTTCCCATTTTTACAGTTTTTTTCTCACGTTTTTGTTGTAAATAAATAAAATACTTAATTTCAGCATCTTGAACATGTTGATCGCCAGATGGCGCTTTTTTGAAATTAAAGTGAATTTTTTTTTAAATAAATTAAAAGCTTATAGTTGAGAAGTTGAAAATGCGAGATTTCCGAATTGTGGTGATTCTAATTTCTAATGCATTTATCTATAGAAAAAAATAAATTCGAAGATGCACTATTTAATTTTAATCTTAATGTATTTTCGAAAAAAAAAAAACGTACTGCTGGAATATTTTGAATACATTTTCGTGGAAGGATTGTAAGCTCAGATTTCGTTCGCATTTTGTTTATTTTTTAAAATAATTAATTTAAGTTTTTTTTAATTTTTTTTTATTAAACTAAAAGTTTATTGGCAGAAGATTTACAGTATGCTACAAGGAGATACATGTATACATAACTCTCTGTAGGTATAAATCTATCATATCTATGATTTGAAAGTTATACATTTATTAATTACAGCAGAACGTCATTAAGTAGATCTCGCTTTATACGACTTTCTGATAGTACAAACTCATTTCCAATTCCCGTTCTAAGGTATGGAAGAATAATGTTAATTTTTTTTCGTTTAAGACGGATTCCGAATTCGGATACTGCAAATTTTCAGCGAAAATAAAAGAATTTTTGAGTCCCCGAGCATTCCATCTATGTTACGTAAACACAAACTTTAGACAAATTAATATGAAAAAAGGACGTTATGACGGGGTATTCCCCCGATAAAAGTTTCAGCTCCTAATTCCCGTTCATATTCGTGAAGTGTAGGATTTTTTTTCAAACTTGGGAGAAACTTTAATTCCTATTGTTGAAGTCACGTTTTGTCAGACTTCTGATAATACGAACTGCGGTTTAAACGAACAAATTTTGGCGTCTGCTTGAGATGTTCGACTGTATAAATTGTGTTCGTGCAGTTATAAATGGATCCCGGACAATTTTTCCTGGACGCTTTTTCCTCAACATTTTTCCCCGGACATTTTCTCCCCAGACATTTTTCTCCAGAATATTTTTTCCGGACATTTATTCCCAATGACAAAAATGTTCCCTAGATCAGGATCATTTTTGGGTTAGGTTAGACATTTAAAAATATAATTAACAAATTATTAATATATTTCAACATATTATTAACAAATTATTAATATATTTCAACATATTATTAACATAAATCATTACATGTATTTATAGGGCATTGTTGAGGGGGGCATGTCTGGGGAAAAAATGTCCGTGGTAAATATATCCTGGGGAAAAAATGTCCGGGTAAGTTGTCCGGGAGTTATGTGTTCGCTGCATTTAAAAAATGCAGCGAACATGTAAACCATGGTGGCAGCCAAGGAGAAGTACATTAACCTTTCAAAATCATATCCTTGGCCGCCATCTTGGTCCCAGATCGAGCAGTGCTGTCAGAATGAGAAACACCTCACATCTGAGATTGCGGAGTATCTACATGTACATATGAATTCAACTTCATCGGGGTTGATTCCAGTCGATGATTCAAGTTAAAAATTAGTTTAATTCTTACCTCAACTTTCGCCAGGCAAAAGGGAATTTCATCCCTCCTGACCGATCTTTGACAGCACTGGCAGGTCAACTTGGTATTCGAGTTTTTCGGACCCTTCGACGATGACCGGCTCTTTTTGGACGGTGTTTTGGTCGACATTTTCTCGGCTGTGTGCAACGAGGTCACGAAACATGAATGAAACTGACGTTGAATTATTCAATTATTCAAATATTCCTAGATGGGATTTAATCGAGCGGTTCCCCCCGGGCGCCATTTTGATTCGCGGGCAGGTGGCTCCGAACTACCGTAATTTGATAAATTCGCGCAACTTTGAACGTGTCATCGTCATCCGTACATGGCAGTATAAGTCGGTGTATCGAACATTTGGTTTTTGGAAATTTGAAATGTTCATGGCTGAGATACTGCGCGCAGAGTATGTCGTGAAGTGTTTGTTGATTGAAATTTCGCAGGCTCGTCGTGCCACGTCAGCCAGCCCAAAATCGATGCTCCGAGCCCAATTTTCTACTAGTTTTTCTTTTGGGGGTGAGGGAATAAGCATTTCGTGTCCTAGATTTATACTGGTTTTTCAGTTTCAACTTACCTGTTAAGCGTTTCCGAAAGACGCGGACCAAAAATCGGTGTAGCTCGGGGAAAATAAAAATAAAAACAACCTTAGCTTTACGCCTACATAGGAGAAAACTCGGTGTTTTTTGCCTAGACCAAAATGGTTGCCGATAATCATGCCTGGCGTTACACCCTGTCCTCTCTTCTTATCAAATTAAATTGTTATCAGAAAGTATACACACAGGGTTTGATAGGGCTGCGCCAAGCTATGCTTAGTCGATTAAAACAACGAGCTTCACCAATTTTTTTTGTCCTTGTCAACTATAATTTCGTTTAATCAAACTCTTTCCTGGATGATGGGTTCGGTTTCAGGGCGTAAGAAGTGTTTCACCATAGTGCAAAGCAAATATTGGGGCTCGGCAATACATTTGCATTTATTTGCGCAGCCGCCATCTTGGGGAATTTAAATATGGCCGCGCTGTGTAAACATCGTTGCGTAATGGTTGGTCTGGCATGGTTTTCCGTCAATAATGATACACCTACGAATGTCGGATGTAACCTCCGAGGGCAGGATGCGACGCGCCTGTTGCGCCATCTGTGATGAAAGGCGTCATTGTGTATGTCTTAATATTGGAAAGCTTTTAGTGGCCATTCAAAAAAGACGTCCTCATGTAGGGGTAGGGGGAATAAGTGGAGTCGCGGACACAATGTGGGCAGGGGGAGGGAGGACGTCCACTTGATAAAAAATGCTATATAAAATTTTTTCCCAAAGCATAAGGGAAATTGAGCGCAATATCGCATATAGGTGGGTTATAAATTGCAAAAGTCAATTTGAAAATTTTCAAATTTTCATTTTTCTCGAGCATAAACATGCAAAATTTTCAACTTTTTCCGAGGCCTGGTCATCTTTACAAATTTTTCCACGTTTTCTCGAGGACAAATTTGCTAAATTTTTAAAGTTTTCCCGAGGACAAATTTGCAACAATTTCCACGTTTTCCTAAGTAGCCTACAAATCTTCAAAATTTTCAATTGTTTTCGAGTACAGATTTGTAAAATGTTCAACAGTTTCCGAGGAGAAATTTGAAAAATTTCCAACAGATTCTGAATACAAATTGGCAAAATTCTCAACCTTTTCAGAGTAAAAAATGTACGTTTTTCCAGTACAACCTTGCAAAACTTTCCAAATTTTCCGAATACAATTTTTTTTTTAAGTTTCGGACGTCCGAATGGGGGGAGGCGGAGGAGTCCTGATTGACCGAACACAATAAGAACAGGGGGTAGGGGGAGTCCAAATTTGGGCAAATTTTGAGGACGTCCTTTTGGAATGGCCCCTTTTAAGGATTTTCGCATGATTGCAAACATTGTCAATCTTCCGCTGTGAGTGGGTGTTTTAAGTCGCAATCGTTAGAAAATATTATGCCCGTGCTTTATTCAGTTCATTGTTGTTATTATTTAATTTTTTTTCTGGTGAAATTTTTATTTTATAAGTTTTTCCTGTCGTATTTCATGAATAATTTAAAAATAATTCGCGGTTAAACTTCAAACATAAGAGGCTTAGGACGTATAATTTACGCATTTATATCCCGTTACATTAAACGGTGTATTGTTTTCGCTTCTTGCACGTCTTAATTTGAATAATGCGAAACATTTTCTTCTTTGGTTTTTTATTATTATTCTCGATTTGAAACTGTGAGGATGCCGTACTTTTCCATTGTTATCATTTTTAAGATTGTGAGAAAAGGTGTTTTATCTTTCCGTTTTTATTTTAAATGTAAGCCTGAAGCCAAATAGAAATTGTCCAATATTTCATGTTTCAATTTTTGTTCGGAGATGCGCTGCTTGAACGCCATTTACAGCATACTAATTGCAGGGTTATTTTTAACTTTGCATCAAATTAAAAAAACGACTATAGCCTATAGCAGAGTTTCCCGAATTCGCAAATTCGGGTTTCAAACAAAAGCATGTACATGGGTATATCCTATAGAGGGCGTCCAAGTAGTCCATTCTCTATGAGAATTGTTTCCATAAATGAATTTTATTTTCAACAGGTAACGAAGAGAAGTAACCAGGAAATGTAAAATTAAAATCTGACATGTTTAAGTTCCGCACGAGTTTATTTTAAATAAATTAAAAGTATTTTAAAAGTAAAAAAATGCGCCTCCGTAACACGAAACACGAAGTTTTTCATTCAAAATTTAATGCGTTTAAAATTTAAAAAATCATAACTCCTATAGTTTCTTTAGAAAAATATTTAATTAAACGCTTAAAACTAGAACCCTAATAAGAAAAAAAAAACATTTTGACCTACATCAGCTTCATGGTCATGATCATATGATCATTTCCAAGTAATGCAAGTAATCAAATTTCAAATGCTGAATGTTGATTTTATGCAGCAGGTGTTTTATGTCAAAATGTATCGAAGAATTGTGTAGAAATTGAACCCTGAAAATAGCATGGCTGATCGATGATATCTTTACTAATAACGTTGTCAAGCTTTCTGCAACGTGAATCATATATTGTAAAATTATTTCGTCGCCATGAGACAGAAATTGTGTGTTGAAATGTAAACATTGATCGTTTTTTATCAATATCGATATGACACCTTTTCAGCAAATGTTTTGGCACATCTTCATATTTCATCGCTCTTGCAGATAATGAGTAATTGTAGGATGGTTGTAGGCTACAATTATCTTAAATTGCAACTTTGATAGTAAAAAAAGCTGTCAAAAACATGCAACAGCTTCTTCTGAGAAGTTTAAACTTTTGGTAATTGACAGAAAGTCATCAACTTGGAATGATCATCCAAATGTTGAATATTTGGAAAATTGACAGAAAGAGGCATAAATTAGAATTTATCATCCAAAAGTTGAATTTTTTGGGAATTAACAGAAAGATGCATAAACTTGTAATGATGATGGAAGAATTTGTTAAAATTATTGAAAAATTCAGCGATGCGGTTGCTTAAAAAGTTGAATGTTGTGTACATGTACTGCATCTGTCTGAAAATTATATCCACAGGGTATTTAAAGTTTTTCCCTAATTAAGAGACCAGTCATGTCATAAAAACTCTTTTATACAGAAATGTGTGTAAAATGCATTAAGAACCATTCAAAAAGGACGTCCTCAAAATTTCCCCAAAATCGGACTCCCCCCTACACCTTGTCCGCATTATGTCCGGTCAATCAGGATCCCTCCCCCCCTTCGGACGTCCGAAACTTTAAAAAAAAATTGTATTCGGAAAATTTTTAAAGTTTTGCAAATTTGTACTCGGAAAGCGTAAATTTTGCAATTTGAAAAGGTTGAGCATTGTGCCAATTTGTCCTCAGAATCTGTTGGAAATTGTGCACATTTCTCCTCGGAAACTGTTGAAAATCTTACAAATCTTTATTCTGAAACAGTTGAAAATGCTGAAGATTTGTACTTAGGAAAACGGGTAAACTGTTGCAAATTTTTACTCGGAAATTGTGCCAATTTGTCCTCAGAATCTGTTGGAAATTTTGCACATTTCTCCTCGGAAACTGTTGAAAATCTTACAAATCTTTACTCTGAAACAGTTGAAAATGTTGAAGATTTGTACTTGGAAAACGTGTAAACTGTTGCAAATTTGTCCTTAGGAAAACGTGGAAAAATTTGTAAAGATGACCTTGGAAAAGGTTGAAAATTTTGCGAGTTTATGCTCGAGAAAAATGAAAATTTTGCAAATTTGTACTGGGGAAATTTGAAAGTTTGCAAATGGACCCTTAGCTTATAAGTTCCCTGACTTTTCCAGTTTAAGTTTACTGACTTTTGCAATTTATAACATATCATCTTTTTGCGACGATATTGCGCTCAATTTTCTTTTACTTTGGGAACTGATGTTATTTGGCTTTTGTTTATCAAGTGGACGTCCGAGTTGGTCATACTCCCTCCCTCTCCCTGGCCACATTGTGTCCGTGACTCAACCTATCCACCCTACCCCCTACATGAGGACGTCCTTTTTGAATGGACCCTAAGTACGTTTATTGCACTTTATTGTACGTTATAACTATAAGTTTATTGCTATACTGTTTGTGATGAAGTTTTCAACTTTCGTATATTCTTTTTATTTCAAAAACTGAATTATATTTGCATGACTCGTACAATCCGCACGATGTATTGCCGGCATATGGGACACTCTTTGAGGCATCGTCCACACTCGGTGCAACTGATCATGTGACCACACTCCAGGAATACGCAGTTCCTTCTGGCCGACAGGCAAATTTGGCACAGGTCCTCGCGGTCGATCTCAGCTTCTTCTTCCGGGGTTGCTGCATGCATTAAATAAACACGCGAGGTGAGTGCTATAAACGCAAATTAAAACGCCATAGATTTGCGAGGGTCTCCACTTACCAGACTTCTGCCTCGCATTGGACCACAACATCTTCAACCGGTTGACCAAGTCGTCCTTCTCGCAGGCGGTTTGACATTCCACGTAGTTGGCCTTCAGGATCTCCTTCATTTGACGGATGCTTAACTTGGCTATGATTTCGTCGCTCTCGATGTCTTCCAGGTTTATGATTTGGGTTTTCTTGGCCTTTGCCTCCGTAGCACGTTTTTCCGATGTTCGACTCGTGTCTTCCACGGAATGACTTTGCGCCGTTGGGGCGTTTCCAGCAGACGCGGCTCTATTCGACCCAGCATCTGTTTCTTGGTAACTTCCTAGTTTCACTTCTTGATTTGCACCGCTTGATTCTGCAGTTGTGTGTTGGCCATCTTCTGTCCCGCTCTGGCTTCTGATATCAACGGATTGTTCCACGGTGGTCGGGATTGCGCTGTTGGTCGATGTTGATTGATGCGGCTGAGAATTCTCACTGTCCAGTGTCCGTTGTCTTTCACTCGTACGTTCATTGCTATTGTTGTCATCGACCTGCTGTTCACTGCCAGTTTCGGAAGACAGTTTGTGTTTGTTTTTGGCAATTAATGCATTTGGAGAAGAACAAAGGTCCTTGGGCTCCATTCCTTGCTTGGTAGCAATGTTTGATTCGACACCTTCTGCAGCTGATATCGGCACGAGTGCATTTGGTTCTACCAATGCCTGGGCAGAGTCCTCTTGTTCCGTTGAATCTGTTGACCTTCTTGGTTGGAGTGGTCTATTGTGTTCTATTGATGTTGAAGAGGACTCACCTTGTTGTACTGCGTCGTTTTTCGTTTTGTCATCAGCAGGATGTACTAATGAGGTCGAACTCCGGCTTTGCATCGCCGTAACAGAAGATGCGGAAATACCTTTTAATTGGTTCTCGATACTTGATTGCCCTTCGTGATTAATTTTATCAGGATTTGATTTTGTTGGACCCTGGGTCGATCGGGCCAATGGATTTCCATTTTCAGCATGACTTTTTGATTGGTTTGATGTTTCGATCTTGGACACTTCTGGTGTTGCCGAAGTTGGAGCATTGACCGTTTTTCGTTCATTGTATCTTTGATGTTCAGAATGTGACGCTGGATTTGGTTTTGAGATGACAGTCTGGTGACTCTGGTTCGATTGAAGCTCTATTACGCCACGACTCGTTTGGTTTTTCGTTTTGTCATCAGCAGGATGTACTAATGAGGTCGCCGTAACAGAAGATGCAGTAATACCTTTTAATTGGTTCTCGATACTTGATTGCCCTTCGTTGTTAATGTCGTTAACACAATGCATCTTGGTCGTACTGTGAGCCTTCGACGATTGTGAAGCATAATTACCTCTTTGCTCTGCTAGACTAATTTGACTTCCTTTCATTTTTTCAGAAGATGCTAAAGAATCTGCTCCAGTGGGCATTAAACTCCGTTTTGAATCGGTACTAGGTTCTTCGCCTAATGGGCGTTGATTTTCTGCTTTTGGTACATGTCCATGAGCGAAATTAGGGTGTTGGTCTTGTTGAACTGCTACTGAAGCAGCTGATCCCTTTACCCGCTGTTTACTAGAATTTGAATGCTTTGATAGCCGCTCTGACGGATCCTGTTTTTCCGTATTCTCTGCTGTGTCAGGGGTCACTTGGTCATCCTCGCTATCTGCTGGATTTAATAATCTGCTATCGGATTGGTTCTGTTCTTCTGAATTTGATGTTGATTTCATTACTACTTTAGTTCTTCGACTTGTCATTGAAGCTGGAGCACCGCTCGTCTTTTCTGTGGGAGGGTCCGATGAATGGGTATTGCTAATGCTCTCTATCGAATCACTCCCATCTTTGTTGGTTACATTTACCTTTCCATGGTCAGCTTGTTCAGTATCAGCACCTGATAACATTGAAGCAGGAGCATTGCTCGCCTTTTCTGTGGGAGGGTCCGATGAATGGGTATTGCTAATGCTCGCGATCGAACCACTTCCATCTTTGTTGGTTACATTTACCTTTCCATGGTCAAAGAATGTCGTTGAAGCTGGAGCATTGCTCGTCTTTTCTTTGGGAGGGTCCGATGATTGGGTAATGCCTTTGGTCGCGATCGAACCACTCCCATCATCGTTGGTTACATTTACCTTTCCATGATCAGTTTGTTCAGTATCAGCACAGAATGGGATTGAAGCGGGAGCATTGTTCGTCTTTTCTGTGGCTTGTTCCGCGCCAAACACGTCTGTGGCCGTTGCAGACTTTTCGGCCGGACTGTTGCTACTTCCTTCATCCATTATTTTCCTAATCCCCTTAGTTTTTTCTGTAAGAAATTTTACACCTCTCTTAGTACATGTACTCTACACTGTAATATTTTCTCCCTTTAAATTGCTACCTCTCATTTTTAAAAATGTATTGTTGGTGGACCACTAGTGATTCATTCTTTTATTGGAATTAGGTGTTGGATTCAAGTAAAAATATTTTCGCTATATTAAAAACTTCATAATTTCTTCGAAATTGATTTTTTAACCTATGATCTGAATCGATGAATTTATGAATTGGAAATTCCCATTTTCTAGTTATCTTCAGGAAAACGTTTTTTATTGAATATATTTAATTTTCTTCCTAAAACGATCTGCAAAAATCCCCGTAGAAAAACACTCTAGAACATCCTCCTTATAAATTTGGAGTTAGCAATTCTATACAGGTTATCGCAGCAGAATGCATTAGTGGTATTATTAAAGTAAAGTTTTGCATCATCGATATTAACGAAGTTTAAATCAGGAATGCTAATTTAAATTATCTAAAATGTCTAAAACAGTCCGGATTAACCAGCTCGGTTTTTATAAAGATTGGATTAATAACAGTGACTACGTAGCTTTTTGAACTGGACGAACCCGACCTATATACATGTACAGAACTCGAAGGAAATGGTGGATAGTTTGGCAATAACGTACCTTAGATTTCCTAGAATTTATGTCACAACCGTGAACTCGTCTGTAATTCTTGTTTGCAAGAAAAATATTCTGGATTGACCCGAATATTCCATCATCGTCGAGTAGGATGTGGCTCCATTATTAGTATCGTCACCACAAATTGCTTATTCGAAAATATCATGGCTTTATCTTATCACATTTTTTTTATAAGAACACGTGACGTGAGTTACTCAGTATTCAGTGTTATAACCCGTGACTTTTTAATGTACCGGTACTGTACTTGTATAATAAAAATACATAACAGTTTTTTTAATATGCAGTTTTAATATAGAAATTCGTAAACATAAACGCGACGTAAATTTTGAGCAATAATCCTGTTTATGTCAAGAAATAACTACGAATTTTATTTTCTCTATTGCGAAACGATGCAATTGTTATCATGTTTATTTAATAAAAAAAAAGTAGATATGAAAACGGAATACAAGAAATGAGACGTGAAAATATTACGCACTTTTTATATGACAGGAAATTTGGGCCTACGGATAATCGAAATTTCGGATAATAGAGAAAAATTCGAGACAAACGTTTTATATAAATCTTATTTTACAAAAGTTACGTGGTTTTATATGAAATTTACTGTATTTAAAATATTGTAATGTGTTTACAACAGCTTTGTAGGAAAATTTGTCGTTTTTTGTTAAAATTGGAACGTGTTTTTTTTTTTGAAAAACTGGGAATTTTTTGCTATTATTAACTTTTTTTTAAAAAAATAAATGTAACATTTTCCCCATAAGATGGTTTTATTTTAACACTGATTGAATGTACAAAGGACGCCTGTTGATCAAATGGGAACATTCATTTTTTAAACAGGAGTTGCAGATTGTTTGATGCATAACCATCTTATTCCCAACCTTGCAATTCCGTTGCCTAGAATTGTCTTTCATACTTCAGTTTACTTCAAAATGTTTCTTCCAAATCTTCTGAATTAGCTCCGAAATATACGCACTATTCGCACGACGTAACATCTACACATTGGACATTCCTTTATCTTCTTGCCACACTCGATGCAGGTCACTGAATGTCCGCATTCGAGGAAGACGCAGTTAACGCGTGACGTCAGGCATATACTACAGGTCCCATTTTCTGAAATGTTACCAAACATGATCGTCATCACATGCTCGCATATCAATCTCACGAATCACAATTAATATTCACTCCGAACTTGGGCTTGCCTTCATCGTTACTTTTGAGGTTCGTCCATAATCGTTTGACCAGAGCCACAAAGTCCGCTTTTTCCAGAATACCTTGACAGTCCACCTTATTTTTTACTAGAATCTCCTTTAGTTGGCGATTGTTCAGTAGGGATATTTCCTCCTCGGATTCGATGTCTTCAATTTCCTTCAAGTTGAAATTGCTAGATCGCCTGGCTTCCTGGTGCTTGGATCTGTCGTCGCCTTCTGAGCAAAACCAATTAGAAACTTGTCATATTTATACTTCGTTTGTAACATAAACGTTGTTTTCCTCTGTAGCTGATGGCATACTAGGATTAATCAATACATTTTATTGTCTGACATCAAATCCCCAAAACAGGGAGTTCAAAAAACTTGTTTGTCCATTATGTGCAAGCAATGGTAACTATAGACAGTGGAACCGCAATCAATAAGAAGAACTCGATTTATACGAATTTCGGATAGGTACATGTAAGTTATAATGGTGAATTTCCCGATAAAATTTGTATCACCTTCCCATTCATATACTGTATACGTGGGGTAGGATTTCATCCAAACTGTACGTGCGTACCTGAATCCTGGCGCTCATCAGTCTTTGTCGTGTAGGATGAATTTTCGGTCTTCTGCGATTCGCACTTCTTGCTGGTACGTTGTTCATTCTTCCGCGCCATCTTTTCTTTTGAGTTGTCATCTTTCGACGTTGATGGTAATTCTTCCGAACTTTCATGCGGCCAAGATCCATCTGTCTGTAATTGTTCCTGCCACTCATCCGTGGACTTATTTATTTCCTTTTCTCGGTGCACTCTCTTAAATTGGCCGTCCCCTTTATTGCAAGTTTGTCCCAAATCCTTGTCCTCTTGTCCCGAGATCTGGTCGCTGCAGTTAGACGACCCATGTCCGTGATCTTGGCCACTTTTATTCGACTCGTGAGTGGTTTTACTAGATTCACTAGATTTATTTTTCGAAGTTGAGTCACGTTTGGCATCATTACTACTTTTATACGATTGGTCTTCGTCGGAAGAACCTGAATTTCTTCCAATATGATTTTCTTCGTTTTTATTCTGGTGGCTCGCTTCCTCAGTGCGTCTCCCTTCAGCATTGGAAGTTGCATCAGGTGTGGCTGCTTCCTTTGCACTGCTATTTTTACATTCCTTAACTTCTTGGCGACTTGAATCTTCCTAAAAAATTTCGTATTTTAGCAACTGTGTCTGAATTTGAAAGGTTTATCCGTTGTCTATGGGGATTACCATTTTAAATCGAGAACTATTTTTCGCTATAGTTCCCGTAGAAAATGGACTTCTTGTATAGACAAGACAATATTCATTTCATGATTTGTTTCACAATTAATAAACTTACGTTATTTTTTAGATCTTTCGCATTACCGCCGTCTTGTTCACCGGAATGTTTATGTGTATCCTGTTTTTACAAATGGGCATTATCATTTGTTTCATATTTTTATATTACCTATAAATATACCAGCAATGGAGATAAACTCACCGTTTTGGACAAAGAGTCCGTAGTCTTTCTGAGTCGTTTTGCAGTTTCTTCTGAAATATAATTTGTTATATCTCTCTTTTAAGTTTATCTCAAGCTAAATGCAGGACTACATGAAACCTGACATACTTGTACTTTTCAATTTGGTCTTATGGTATAGGCGGATTACTTTCGTCCTGATTTCGTGCGCAGTTTTACTTTTGAAGACGTTCATGTCTTCCAGCGTGTTATTCTTGTAAAGCTCTTTGTAGTCTTCATAAATCTTCTCGAGCACATTGTCCGTCACAGTATCTAAGAGTCCATCGTTGAAAATGCCATTCTTTGCGAATACTTCCAAGATTTCATCTTCTTTGGATTTGCCTTTGCCCTTCTCATCTGCGAGTCAAATTATCGACCAATTTTCACTTATTGTTTACCTTATTCAGTCAATTTTTGGTCTCAGTGATTAAAAAATATATCTCCGTTACCTCGTCTCTCTTTTGCCAGATCTTCGTTTTCGTGACCGGATACCTGAAATTTCACTGATTATTTATTGAGCTAGGAAATTGCAGTTAAACCGTTTAAACGAAAAAAATGTGACGTCCCTCGAGGTTCGTTTAGCGAGGTTCGACCGTAATATTATTTTGAAAAACACGAAATTTAATAATAAATGTTTCTTACCTTTCCTTGATTTGCTGCCATGTTTGTTGAAAATTTCGCCTGTGGATGCGGGCGAAATAAAGCTATATCGCAATAGGGAATTTGATGCCCTCAACAACTTTTGAAATATTATTACGGTTTAGCTTTTCCAGTGGCGCAGAAAATTGTCGAATATGGTAGCTAAGTTACGGATTATCAACCTGTCAACAGATAGTGTTATCACATACAGTAGATGCACGTACGTTACAGGTAGAGTTTAGACCAGTTATCTGTTGTTGGCAAACAAACGAATGTATTGTTAATCTTTATGCGTTACACGTTATTGAGTCTCAGAAATTGAACTTTAAAGATTGAAAACAAGTTTAATTTATTTGCATATCTGCCATAGATCGATCTGCAACGATGGATGGGCAGTGTAAATTCCCCCCTGATTTCTCAAACAAATTGTAACATGTTTGTGTACGCCAGGGTTTCTTAACCTGGGGGTCCATGGATTAGGTACTGGGGGTCCTTGAAGACGTTAAAAATAATAATATAACAGGGTTCCCCCAGACCTGGAAAAGTCAGGAAAGAATGGTTTAGTTTGAAAAAGTCAGGGAAATTCAACGCAGTCATGGCGATCTAAAAT
>JAQGAO010001102.1:0-26598 GCA_034697705.1 Ommatoiulus sabulosus | reverse complement strand
TGATAGCTGCGCTGCAGCACACTTGTGCACTGCTGTGAAGCGACCTTCACGTATGGTATGCGAGATTATTTAGCACTGAATGTTGTATTTCACAAGCCATTATACACAGTATGATGCCTACATTAATTTTATTGTTGTCTTGTTTCTGATGACAGTCAGTGAATATGTTCCTTACATGCATATACATGATACAAAATGAAGATGCAGTATTTGTAACAGTATTGAAAAATCATAGAATACAAATAATGGAAACATTACTTAATTCGAACACATTACAAGAGGTGTTCGAAGTGTCTTCCTTACTGAGTGTTCCACATTTGTATTCTATGATTTTTCAATAATGTTACAAATACTGTATCTTCCTTTTTTTATTGTGTATGTGCATGTAAGGAACATGTTCACTGGCTGTCATCAGAAACAAGACAACAGTAAAATATTTTAAGAACACGTACAGTATGCACACAAAACTAATTTCTGAAAATTCTAACATAAATATTTCATGTAATTGATAGTATATCGAAAAGTGGCGGTAAGGTTACGGTACATGTACAGTATATTGAGGATAAACTGATACATGTAGCAGTACAAGAAGGCTTATAAAACTGTGCAGACTACATATATTTGGACAAAATCTCGGGATTTTACGAACACGTATGCTCACAAAACCAAATTCATACAATTCTACGTTCATGAAAAAGAACAGCATTAAAAAAAAACGTGATATACAATTTCAACTCACCTTCAATTGTTACGAATTCCAAAAAAATCACCAACGTTTTTGTGTCATAATAACACTTTGACGAGCATATGATTCCATACGTACACGCCATTCTTTCAGAAATTTCCTATCTTACAAACTCTTTTTAGGTCCCTACAGCAAGTTCGTAAAAACGCGAGTCAGCTGCAGTTTACAGTCAGTTTCTGCAATAAACTAGGATAGCTACGACACTCCTTTCGTCGCATCGCAAAACGAAAAAAGGAAAAAAAAAAGGGCGCTAAGTTTATTTACGCATCGCATTGGCCTAGCATCTAAATTTCCGCAAAACCGCACCATTCTGGGAATCCAGACTGCCGCAATCGTGATTTCTGTCACCATTAAGAGAGAGTGGGGGGAAAAAAGAAGCAGAAGAAGAATAAGGAGCAGCTCCATTAAGGGAGTGGAAAACTGAGAAAAAAGTAGTGTTGTGGGATAACCAAAGAAATTTGTCTAGTTACACTCGATTATGTCCGTGTAAATCAAGGGCCCAAGAAATGACAGTCATTCCCATTCTGGCGCTCTCCAGCGTCGATTTCCCCTCCCCTCATCCTCATCCGTCGTATACGACTAACTACCGTCGTGTACATTTCGACCATAAAACAAGAAATGTCTAATGGAGAGGGTGGATAACGACGGCTTAAAAAAACGACACAAACGCACGCACTGGGCTTACGTTTAATGAAAGCGCCAATTCGGCGAATAGTCGCTCCTTCCCCGCATTTGGAAATTACCACCATCGTTTCGCCGACTTCAAAACTCGGCAGAGTATAATTACCGAAGAGCGTCATAATGGATTGTCATTTCCCTCCCTCTTTTTCCCTGTTTCCCGTTCGCGATTCACCGCAATCGTTGCCTCGGCCGCGGTGTTATGACACCTCCAGCGCGCCCTAATTCCTCAATCCTCTCCAATGTTTAGCCATTCGGCCGCGCATCCGCCAGGGTCTGCAGGTGGCGCTGCCAGCATCCTCTCTCCAGTTTCAACGCTTGCCATTCGACGGAATGGAACGTCCAAGTTTCATGGCGGCCGCCCTTTTTTGTCTTTTATTTTTGTGGGAAATATCCTTTAGCGATGTCATGGGTAACACTTGTGTAGACTTCCAGAATTTACATTGCTTGTCAACATTATGTTAAGCTGGTCATACACGAGGCAAATTATCTCTGGAAACAAGGCACGTTCACAAAGTTCTGTTTTTTAGAATGTGAATTCTAATGTGAAAAACTAAAAAATGCTCAGAAATATGCGCTTGACTTTTCGGACACACCTAAAATTGATGTCTCCAGATATAATTTGCCTCGTGTATGACCAACTTAAAGCGTTCGTTTGTTTTCCCAGAAATAATTCCAGAAAGGTCAACGCTAGAAGAAGGAAGCGCGTTGGCGAGCTTAATGGAGAGCCGGATGTACGTGTATATCCCGAAACTTGTTGCCAGGTATATTTCCAAAATAGAAAATGATTCCATCCGAGCAACTTATTTTCGGAAAGAAACTGGCATCCTACGTTTCATAGCCATGCAAAAATTTTTTTTTCTCTGTTGGACAGACAATCAGGAAAGTTATACGTCTTAGGATGGCATAAAAGCCCTGCTGTCAAGTTAGTTTACCCACATTTCCCTTTGAAATTCCCTACGAGGAAAAAAAATACTTGGAAACTATTACTCCCTCAATGGTGTCACTAATTTCTCTCATGCTCCAAAATTAATGGAATTTTTTAAATTAATTTTTAAAGAAAAAATAAAAATCGACGAATTCTAAACGAGATTTTCGAAAAGTCGGAAATCTATCTCGATGGCAGGGTGATGTATACACGCGCCTCTTTAAGTCTAATTGAAATACAGAGGATACAACTCTATTTTTGATATACTTGTATTGCGGTTTTGAATACAACTCCATATTTTGGAATATATTATTTTGGAATACAATTTTGTAATTGTTATAATAATAACAGAGCAAGTAGCCTTATGTTCCTAGCACGTCGATAACATCATATTTGCATGCTTTTTCACAATTAATCACAAAATTGTCAATGTTTTTCAAAAAGTAACAGTGCTGCCCCTGTCCAATGGCTGTCGTTGCGTGCTCTAGTGTACGTAATGATTGCTATAATACAAGTCACCCATTAGCTTAATTGGAGCAATGCATAGCTTTAAAATACATGTAATTTAATGTATTTAAAAATATTTATGCCTCTGAAGTGTAGTGTAATTCTAAACGCATTAGTAATATACTACATGTATATTTAAAACGTATCGCAAGGTAAACGTATATAGGCGTGGGAGAATTTGGCAGTTGCAAAAAAATTCGAAATAGACAACCAACCATCTTTGGAGGTTAATGTGGAGTCAAGTTGAAAGCTTTAATCGTAAATGCAGGTTAACAAAAATATCAGCCGAACGATTGTGGCTAACATTTTATTAGAAGTTTAGAAATAAGGTTGTGGAGTTATCAGATTAATAAGGCAATTATTACACCGTTTAATGCTAAAGTAACGACATTTTATCAATCATGTTAACTGTGCTGCCCGATAGTACGCTTTATAGTCGAGTAATTATAAATTAATGAGACATTACAATATCCATTTTCTGACCTAATTATAGAAGGACACAAGGATGAGTTAGCATATTACAATACTATAATACGAGGGGTGTTCATTAAAGTGTCCGCAATGATTTTTAAAAAACAAACGGCTGAATGGATTTTAATGAAATTAGGTAGAGAAATACGAAATACATGTAAACGTCTATTATTTAAAAAAAAAATCCATTTTGGGAGATACATTTTTCTCATTGTTCAGGCAGAGAGTGTATGCCTTGCTCAAAAAGGGGTCAAAGCTTCCAAATCAGCATTTCTGACCGACACTCGCCGTCCACTTCTCTGAGCATCTTTCACACTTGTCTGTCCATTTCTGAACTTTTCATTCCACTCAAAAGACCGAACGTTTGAACATTACTCGGACCATAAACATTTCACATATTTCTGCTCCGGAAATGCCTTCAAAAGTTAAAAAAAACGAACAACAGACCGCTGCTGAGCCACTATGTCCTCTGAGTCCATCATCGCTTTCGAATATTAAGCACGTGTAATTGTTGAAACACATATTTCAATGTTGAAATACGTTCAAGAATGATGGAAGAATTTTTCCAACAAACTTCCTTAAAATCCATAGTTTTTTTTCCTTAATTGATTGCGGAAACTTGATGAACACCCCTCGCACGATAGAAAAATGTCCCGTTCGCTGCATTTTAATAGTGAGGCGAAACCGTGAAGTCAAACAAAAACCAAAAGCCTAGGAGGGTCAATCATAGATGGACATCAGGAATCTTTACTTCGATATTAGTGGGACCGTAACTCGATCGTTATTTCACCCAAACCACATGCAGGAAATATTAAAACTCGGGTCTAGACAAATGCCTTGCAGCCAATGCGCGCATTCCACATTTTTTTCCGTTCAACTTCTAATCATTTTTTCCATAAGTCTGTCATTTCGAAGCTGTTTTTCTTGCCATTTTTCCTCTTTTTTATCTATACAGTTTTAAGACGCTGGGGCCTTTTGCAGGTAGAGAAAGCGGTTTCTCCGAGCATTTATTTTTATGTCTTCCCGACGAATGATTTACTCGACCATCGTCGGATTTTGCCTTCTTCCAAGCACTTTTCTATAAAATTGAGGCCGAAAATCCTCCACGGCGTAACAGGAAGCCGAAGCTGGCGATGCAAAGATGCGCTTGTATCCGTATACGCAATGAACGAGATTTCATTAACTTTTATTGTTATTGTGCATGCAGAGATGTTTGCGAAGAGTTCGCTAAGCTAAGGGCCGACCGATGCCATATCGCATTAGTGTACTTAAGGCAAAATTCAATGACCCGGATGAAAGACGATCGTAAAGTTGCGCCGGGGAAACCTACCTAACGTCTACGACTTAATGCCCGAAAAAGGCTTCGCATTTTTATGCTCCAGAAGATGGCTTCCTTTTACGATTTTAAAACGCCGTGGAGGTACGTCTTCCGGTCGGCTAAACCTGGACAGCATCGGTGCAACAATTTGGGTTTCAAAAATATAAACCATGCATGCATGCATGCATGATGAATATCGTGGAGGGTGGGACAATTCCACCTGTGTAACGAGTGCTTTTTAATTAAATTGACCCTTTGCGGAGCTACAGCGCCAAAAATGATGAATAGTTTATCAGGTTATGCCGCCCTTTCGCAATGCGTTACGCAGTGTGAGATCCTAGCGCCATCTATGGTGCCTTAGGTGCAACTTTAACGAGATGCAATGATGAGAGGGTCCGTCTTAAAGGATATGCTACACCAATCCAATCCGAGAGCACAGTATACGAAATATAACTATAGGTGCACTCCATTGATGGTTTTGTGCGAGTTGATCACCTCACACACATGGCGGCGCTGCGGTGTTTTCGGCACAAAAACATCAATGGAGTGTACATACTTGTATTTCGTATATACTGTGGTGAGAGCCGCAACAAATTTGGCGGGCACCGGCCGTCATACACGAGGCAATTCAAATCCGAAAATTTATTTCCAAAAATATCGTTGCTTGATATTTCCCCGTGTGTTTGAAAATTTTCCCTTCGCAAATATTATTTCCAGAGATATTCCCAGAATAGAACATTATCCTGATCTGATCAACTTATTTCTGGACACAAGCTGATGTCATTGGTTTTACAGAAATTACAGTCAAGCACAAAAGTTTCTTTCCGATTCCTAGCCAATTAGGAAAGATATTGGAATAAGCAGTGCTGTCTTGCAAGTAAGCTTAGGCAAAATTGATGAATTAATTTTTGACGGGAAAACTTGTGTAATATACCGTCAAAATCGGATTCGTTGCCTCAGAAATTCTATACTGCATTCAACATGGTTAGAATCGTAAAAAAGAAATAGGGGTACAGTGTTCAGACAGCAGCTTTATGAATGGCACTTTTGGTAGTCGTGAAGTCACGTGTGCAAAAGGTTAATTTGGCGTGACGAATTTGCATACGTGACTTCACGATTACCAAAAGTGCTATATATACGCAAAGCTGCTGTCTGACCACCTGGAAAGTTTATATAATGAAATATGAATTTTATCATTCCAGGGATTTTAATTTTTAGTTGTTGATTCGATGAAAAGATCACGTGATTGTTCATTGCTGTCTCTAAAACAAGTACACTGTAATCCATTCATTTTGCATACATGACTTCACGACTACGACGAGCGCCATTCGCAGAGCTTCAGACCATGTACAAGCCACCGTCAGCTTACCACAAGGAGTATGGAATCTATTAAAATCTCCAAGGGTCTATTCAAAAAGGACCTCCTCAAAATGTTACCAAAAACTGGACTCCCATACCCCCTGTCCGCATTGTGTCCGGTCAATCAGGACCCCCCCCCCCCCCATTCGAACGTCCGAAACTTAAAAAAAATTGTATTCGGAAAATGTTGACAGTTTTGCAATTTCGAACTCGGAAAACGTTAATTTTGTACTCTGAAAAGAATGAGAATTTTGCCAATATTTGTCCTCAGGATCTCTTGTAAAGTTTGCAAATTTCTCAAACAGTTGAAAATGTTGAAGATTTGTACCTGGGAAAACGTGTAAAATGTTGCAAAAGTACCCTTTTTACTGATTTTTGCAATTTATAACACATCACCTATGCGATATTGCGCTCAGTTCCCCTTTTTACTTTGGGAACTGATTTTATTTGGCATTTTTTTAAGTAGATGTCCGAGTTGGTCATACCCCTGCCTCCTCCTGTCCACATTGTGTCCTCGACAACATATTCCCCCCTCCCTCCCCCCCCCCTATCCCCTAGATGAGGAAGCCAATCAACGTTCGTTTAGCGAGGGTAGCCTGTACTCCTATTATAATTTTAAATAAATATACACATTATTTTCTCATCAGAACTGCACTTCAAAACGTGTCGCAAGGTCATTTCAGACGTTGGTAAGCAACCGTTCACTGGAAAAACGTCATTTCAGCGATCTTGGAAATGCGATAAACCGCTCAAATCGAGCAAATGCTTCGGAGCACCTACGCAGTTTAAATTCACGGTCCTCGGTAGCTTCGCAAAATTTACGTTGGGCCCCAGGAGGCATTCTTGCGTCGTATCCATCGTTTGTAGTCTCTATTCACGTCTGCAATTGTCGCATTTTGAGGGCTTTGTTAATTTGCTCGTGCGCGTGTTTACACGAAACGTCTCGTAAGAAACACGGCAACCGAGAGCATACGTTATTCAAATGCACGGGGGATTTGACTCGACTAGGAAATTCCATATACTCGGGAGCTCTCAGACGAAAATCTCATAATGCCGAATAATACCTCGATATGAAATTTACATAAAGCCGCTGTACCTCCTAAAAAACCCACCGAGCAATATATATTACCTGACTGGAAAATGCAAACTTGAGCTTGCATGAATATGAATGCATAAAGCGAACGAAAAATGCTCCTACATGCGCCCATTTTCCGTCTGAAGACATTAGAGGTATGCCATATGGTGCTTAAGACAATAATTACGGCAAAGTACGCCAGGGATTAATTGCAGGTAATGCTATTCTCAGTGCGCTTGATGCGAGGCCAAGCGTATTTTTTTTTACTACTGCATCAAACGAGCTGCTGCAATTGAAATATAAAATGAATAACGAGAAGAATGAGGAGGATAGGGCATTATTAATGCACGTTGCTTAGGTAACTTCCCAGCCTGGAACATTTCCGTAGGACGAAGAAGGAGAAACGCCATATCTTTTTAATGTTGAATTTGTTTAGACCAATGCCACCGAGCATTACACCGGAAGTGTTACCTGCAGCTTTTCACTGGAATAGCAACAGGTCTAACCTGCTTTAGCACTGTCTGTAAACAGTGCATGGATTTATACTATACTTGACTAAATTGTGCAACTCCAGATAAATGTGTAGTGATAAATGTGTGATGATATTTCTTAAAACTGTTCTTTCTCGACTTATTTCTTGAGCTAAATGGTTGTTTATAATAGAGGAAAAATACGTAATGGAATATTCTACGAGCGTACATGCTGATCTATCAAAAACAAATGAACAGTACATAAGCAAAGTACTCGAACTGAAGCTTGAAGAATCGTACCTTTGTAGCCTTTAACCTACGTGTGCAAAAAGGTTGCATTAATTATTTTTAAAAGGATATGCGATACCTTGAGTGAATTTTTAAACCAATTAGCGTGGTGATTTTACACACGTGACTTCACGACTGCAAGGTACGACTCGCTAAACTTCAACCTGAGTACCCCTAGTCATGACCTTTCATGCATTACAGTATCACTTTTAGTTCAATTTCAAATCTTCGCAGCCTTATTAAGGATGAAATCGGATGGCATAGTCCTTCAAGTACATGAACTGTCATCTAATGGAAACCTTAGCCTAAGAGCTGGCTGATCCATCTGCTTAAAACAACCTGTTTTATCAGACTAGACGTTTTTGGAAAAGAAAGCCTTTTCATGCCACGAGCTAGGAGTTTGCTAACATGTGTTTGAAATGAACCTAATTACTGTACAACTGAACTACATGTAGTAACGTAGAGCTTTTTCGAAAAGGGCCACACTTAAAATTTAGCCTATATCGTGCTTGATATACACCACTTTATACATATATTCGTACACATTACTGTATGTTCATTCCTTTATGACCCCAAATAAGTGGTATGCTGGAAAGTAAAAATCTATCCACATCGAAGTTAAGCAACTTATAGAACTGCATAAGCCATAACACAGTATACGGCCATAGCTTGTTGTTTCAAAACTCCAAATTCAAGACTTTAGTTAAGGCTACCAGATGACTCTTAAACTAAATTACATAACATGATAGAACTAAACTCTTTCAGAAAAAGTCTGGTAAAGTAAACTGACACTGCAAAAAAAAAAAAAAAAAATCCTAAATCGAACGCCGGGGGCGTGACAGTTATAAGTTCGTCAAATCATTTGATTCCAATGTCACAATTCTCAATCGTACAGTACGTTGAATCTGTCCTAAAACAATTATAGATACATGCGCAAGAGATAATAAATTCGCTACTTACAAATTAGATGATATTTCTGAACTTTCGAAGGGCTGGAATGGAATGTTTTTGACCTTGAACACTTTGAGCACTACTACGCGAAACGCGATAAAGGCAACTTTCGAACAACACCAGAAACGGAAGTTACGGCAATCGTCGGCACACACTATTAAATCTTTCAAGATTCTGAAAATTCAGTTCCGTGAAGAATTAAAGTTCATAAATCGCGATAGAATCTTGAAAAAAAAATCGTCCCCGGTAAAGCACTGGTTTGTTGACGATGGCGGCCGTTGCCCTCTGGCGTTCGATTCCTTCGTTCGAAATTAGAGCGACTTTAGCAAAAGCGCCGTTTTAATGACGGAGCCTTCACGGTGCCGTTGCAGTGAATGGTAGGCGAGCCAGCATCCGACAGGCGTCGCTACATTACGGAGTAGCTTGAATAGCTGAATGCCCAATTTCTGTTTATCGAAGCAAAATAAATTCGGAAAATGTTATTACTCTCCTTGATTTTCGTGTTTCGTGAAACTAGGTTATAAGTGCTACCTCTTTGATTATAAGTATTGATATTTTCGCTTATATCCTGACCATGTACCGTATCTATTTTTATTATTCTTTACTCTAGCTAGCTGGGTGTAGCTAATGTTGATCGATATATGCACGTGGCCTCGAAGCATGTGCACGGTGATTTAATTATTATCACAAAATTTTAAAGTATGCAATTTTAGCTTTGAAATTCTCTATAATTTACAGAGCGGAACAATTGTAGTAATAAATTCATATCCAGTTTGTGGATTATATAATTCAAGTGGCCGGCTTTCCCTGCCCACGTTGCAGTATATATGACGTAATAAATGCACCTACGTGTACATGTTCCACGTCAACTGCTCAGTAATGAGAAAAGAAAACAGATATACTGATCAAAATTGTTGATAAAAATGCTCCGAAATGTGTCGGCGAGCGTCCCCAACGTGGCTTCCATGAACCATCACGCACACATGTAAATTGGTGGGCGTTTTCGTCCAACCAATAAGGGATACTTGCGTATTGAGCCTGCCTACGAGTACGATAAAGTAGGAAACTATAATCGAGTTCGCTTTATGGAGAGTTTTTGTTATGTTCCACCTTGCGTAGTCGATAGTCGGTCGATTGGAGCAGCGTTCTACCGAACATCAACTTAGATGTTTACCAATTCCGTATCCTAACAATACCCTGCAGTTCAGGAATCGAGCCAAATGTGGCAACAAATTATTGCCCTAATTTCTTTGACTTTGGGTGTTCAAGCTGCTGTGCAATGGCACCAACAGAAGGTAAGTTTTGCAAAATAAATATTACTTTATGTCGTGGCATTAGAAAGTTTGAATGCTCAGTGGTGTTTAATGTTTTATGGTGAGCATATGTGTTGTGATGCGTGTCAATTTCTGAACAAACTTCCAGAAGTCATTTTTCCAGTTACAATTGGTGTAATTATGTTAATAACTTAAATATGTCTGAATGAGGAAGTAGGACATGCAGTGAGCAGAATTAACGCTGTATTTGTCCTTGACTTTGGTTAAAAACTGTACGTGAGTTGTTTCTGAACATGTTTTACAAAAATTTGATTATAGTAAATTTTCTGGTTATTATCGTCCAGATCAGATATGGCTTATATTAATCTCTGTCCAGGATTGTGGTTTAGACTCGCCAGCCCAACCACATTGCTCTTTCAAGGTCAAAAGGTCATACGTCAATAATAGTTTTCCTCGCTTGGCAGGCTTAATCGATAAACTCTGACACTACATGTACAGTATATGTGTGTAAATAGCATAGGGGCGAGAGTTATTGTAATTGTAATCCACAACTAATAATTTTATTATATTCAAATCTCAATGTTTCAGCGCAATTGCTCTTTCATCAGGAGATATACATTAACAGGATTTGTTATAAACAATTCAAAAAACGTTATTTTGAGAAAAATATGGTCCGACGTTAAACCAGTTTTAACTAATAACACATGCATGATGTAAATCTACCTACAATGGTAATAAACTTAACCTAACTGAACATATCTAACAAACCAATAAGTTGAGTCAAAAACGAGAAATGACTGAAAATAGATACTGTATAGGGCCACAATTCAAACAATAAAACACTCATCGTTTGTGTTTTATTATTTGAATAGTTAAAGAATTCTCGTTTTTTACCGAACTGATGATATTTTAGATTTGTATACAGTAGTTAGGACAAGTTTGTCACCACGTGGTTTTTATTGTTCTTGTTAAGGTAGACTTAATATTAGTTCAGCTGGTTTAATGCTGAAACAGATTTTCAAAATTACATTTTTAAATGTTTTTAGGCGCAGAAACGCTGAGCATCTAATAACATCATTGGTTGTGGATTACAAATGTCGTTCACTGTATTTTCTAACATACAACCACGTAATGGAAAAAAAAATTGTTTTTCAACTATTTTTTTTTATACTTTCTCGTTTTAACAAACAAACTGTTACTCAATGTTTGCATTTACATGTATTCTTTAATTTGATAACATATCGAATTTATTTTCCTTGTTGGTGAAATATTTATAATTCCAAAATGTTCGAATTTCTTTATACACACGCAAAAATTTAATATTTTTAAAAATATTTTTCGAAGGATAAATTTGTAAGCTATGATCGTAATTTTCACATTACGATTTTTTTTTTCAAAATTTTCATTTCATTTAGTACATTAATCACAAATTAAACGATACTGATTTGCAACGTTTAGATTTTTTAAAAGCTGAACCAGTATCCTTGTTTTGTCAGTGATTAATTATTGAATATAGGTTTTAAACTTTCGTTTCAAAGCCCAGGTGCCTACTGTAAACCTTCCCAAAAAAAAATTCTTACTAGCCCATATTCCTCCCTATTGCTATTCATATTCAAATTTAAACAAAACTCTACACGGTGCCATTTTTTAAATTTTCCAGCTATAGTTTGTTGCTTTTTTTTCTTTCTGCGAAATTCAAAAGCTCGCTCGAGGTTACCAGTGAGGTCATCAACAGGTAAATCTTGTGCAAGATAAAAACTGGCAGTAAAACCACTTCAGTAAAAAAAACTAGGTCGTATACCTACCCTACAATGGGTCTGTATGCCAAGAAGTCGTGCTTTTACCCCTTTTTGTATGTTGACTCACGGTTTACCCCATATCAGTCTAGGATAATCCATTGCCGAAAACACCGTGTAGGTAGTACCTGCATCAATAAAAAACGAGGAATGTGTTAAAAATAGAAAAAAAGCGATAGGTTTTAACGTCATCCATCACGTGCACGTCTATTTTTAGCTCCATTAAATCCCATAATATCATATGAGAACAGTTTTTAGTGTGTGGAGCCCTTGACGTAAAAACAAGAAAACAATGTCACTTCGTTTGAGTACTCTATCGATCAGATTACCTTCAAAATTGGAAAAATAAACTCAAATGCACTAGCTGGAAGTACTCTATAGACATTACCGTACCAGGTTTCCATCAAATAGGACAAAAGCCACACTGCTTTTATATTTCAAAATTTTCACAATTGTGAACAGCAGGTATACATGTAATGAAGTCTCGTATGCGAGCATCAGGTGAACAGTTGATGAGATTGTTTTGAGAAAATAAAATATAAATATCTTGTCTTTTTCCCGAAGTCGGAACATTTTCTTTCAACTATCTCTATAATCACCAACAACAAAAAAAATACCGAAAACAATTTGAATATTTGCATTGTTTGTCCAGATTTGTCATCTCTGGTTAAGATTTATTATTATAATTTATCAATACCATCTTTTTACAAATACAGTAAAATTGTATGATTGTTGTACTTTAGGAGCTTCTTTGTGGTACATTCTATATATGAATTTTGCAACGATAGACGATATACTTAAATATGTTTGATAAAACAAAAATTGTTATCAAACAATATTATGGAAAATAATTAAATGTCAGAATTTTTATATTTACTGTCGTTAATTTTAATTTAATTAGAAACTTAAGTTTTACACTCGTTTCTAGTATTTTATATATTTTTTTTTTAGTTTTTTAGTAGTTTTCATTTTCTAGTTATTTATTTTCGTTACCAATAACGAAGTTCTTGATGAAATAATTGTTTTTATGGTTGAAATTTTCTTCGAAAAACTTTCCACTGAGGAAGGATTAAATACAGTATATTTGATAAAATAAATTGTGTTAATTGATTTATCAAACAATTGATAAAGATGGGAAATAATTAAGATCTGCAAATGTCAGAAATTTTATATTTACAGCCGTTAATTTTAATTTAATTAGAAACTTAAGTTAAAATCGTTTCTAGGATTTTCTATTTTTCTAGTTTTCATAGTAGTTTTCTTTTTCTAGTTATTTATTCTCAATCCCAATCTTAAATCCAATAACAACTATCTAACAATAACCATGCCAGAAGGGGCTGAGTCCCCTTAGTGCATTGACGTTGTTGGTAGTTATTTATTTATTATGGTTGAAACTGTCTTTGAAAAAAATTCTTATTAATGAAGGATCACTAGGACGTCTTCTTAAAGACATCATTATTATAAAACTACATGAGCGCAGAAAATGTGAGTAAACATTCTAAAATTGGACATTGAAGTGTAGGTTATTTTTGGACAATATGGATTTAATATTACCATTGCATTCGCTCAATAAAATGATAACATTGATTTCTTTGGATCGCTTAGTATTCCGAATGGCAAAAATGCTGTAGATTAAAAGTGAAAAGCAAAGAGCTATGCAAACAATCTGGAAAGGAGACGTTTGCGAGTGTTTGCATAACTCGACAAAAGCCTATGTATATCAACGTATTAAAAACTCCAGTTTCAACAATGGTCTTGGTGCATGCGTCTGAAGCATAAATGATCGTGTAAACCGACATCATTATTGATTAAATCTTTTGTTGACATTTCTAAGCGCTGCTGACTCGGTAATGATATCCCTAAGATACGTTTAGCGTATAGGCTTACTTTTATTGAATGCATGGAGCTTGGTTATGCTGCTAAATTCTAATTAACATCGATTCTGATTTTTTGACTGATGTCTTCCTCAGAAGCATATCACGTAATATATCACAGCATTCACTTTTCGTTGATTAATTTCTGAAAGGGACTCGTAGTTTTTCTCTTCAACTGCGTTTTTTTAATCTACATTTCGCGTAAGATTCAAAACAGTTTTTTTTAGATATTTTTTCTCTTATCAATCATGAAATATATGGAATGGAACCTGAAATGAGTAAAATGTCAAAGGATGTAAGTTTTTAGTGTAATTTCCGCCCGTAATATTCATACTTCTTTTATATAAAAAAAAATTGTCACGTGATCCCAAACTTGTCCCCATTTCCTTATTTGAATTTTCGTGACATTTCAAGATTTTGTTGTATAAGATAAGTAACTTTGAAAAAAAAATCCATTGGCGATGGGTACCCTTGGACATGATGAGAACCTCCGCAATCTGGGAAATTTTTAAATTTTGTTTGGCGCAAAAATCAACCTGTTAATCACCTTTAGCAGGTGAGTTTCTAAAGGTCTTTAATTAAATACTTGAAAATTACTGAAATAATATTTTTTTTATCAATGCAAATTGATTTCCTTGTAAATTAACAAATCTGAGAGGAATACGTTATTCGTGGATTTTCCTGAAATTTGTTCATATGTAGATTTTGGAAGAACGAATCAGACTATTTTTTGAGCTAGACTTAAATACGAAAGTAACATTTGAATACCTTTTTTTTGTTTGTTCATGTTTTGCTTTGTTTGATTCTTGTGTAGAGCTGACACAATTAAAAAATAAAATCCAAATTAGAATTACTTCAAGTTTACATCCATGTCAGGTGATGTAATTACAATATGGTATAATAAACATGTACATCCCCATTTTTCATTGCACACGCTTTCAAAAAGTTGAAAACTTGCCAATTTTTTAGAAAGAACTTTGAATTATGTAATTCTCATGAGTGAACTGGGCACAAAATACAATATTCTTATCCAAATTTAGGATGAGGAAATAATGTCAAAACTCAAATTATTCTGTACATGTCAGACCAAAGCATCCTCATAAGCTAATTAATTCGTCATCTGCCAGGTATTGCTTTTACATCTAGCTCGCTCCCAGCTCGTCTGTCACATTTTCATTAGTTAGGTACACCCAAAACTCATAAAGTATTAAAACAATGATGACCTTATTACAGATGTAAATGCAGACAGTTGTCTGTTGTCGTTATTTTTAGGCAACGAACAAAACTTTGATACTTCCAGCTTTTTATAAGAGATGCAGTTGACTATCCAATTACACCGAAATTCCCGATAGAAGTTTCCTTTCTTTTCTTTCATTACATTTTTCGTATATACACTTGTATTTGAGTATTTTCTATTTTTCTAGCTTTCTTAGTATAGTTTTCTTTTTCTAGCTTTCTTGGTAGTTTTCTTTTTCTAGTTATTTATTTTCGTTACCAGTAAATTAGTGTTTCTAAAAAATCTGCAATTTCCTACCATTTCAATTAATGCAAGAGACAGCAAACGAGATAGCTCAAAAATACTATAAATTTAAATTCTAAACTGAAAATACTATCGCAAAAAAATACCTTGAACATTTACAGTTTTATAGATAGTTTTATAACTTGCAGTTGTTGAAAACTACATTATTATATCACTGCGAAATAACTAAACCGCCACGCTTTGGCTACAGGTATTTACCCTAATAACATGCGTAAGTGGTGCAGGATTTGTTTCCGTGGAATACCATAGGGGGTACTCAGACAGAAACTTTGTTAATCTCACTCTGGCACTCGTGAAGTCAAGTGTACAAAATCAACACACTAATCAATTACAAAAATTTCCTCAAGATTATCATTGTTTTCAATCCAATCAATGCATATTCCTTTTGTAGACCTGACTTCACGACTGCATGCTCAAGTGCGATTCGCAAAGCTTCTGTCATGAAGGCATGAAATCTGTCAATGAGTTGTCAGTAGTTGCATTTCAATCCTGTAAAATGAACTTAAACACAAGATGCATGGTAGCACTTTTTGCTTTTAAATCGCATACTGAAACAGTGAAGCCACGTGTTGCCGGCATTGCCCGCTCGCCTAGCTTTCATTTCAATGAAATTTCGATTTCCGTTTTGCTTTTGAGCAAATTTAAGGTTCGCCGTATAATTCCAGCAGAGTCAGACACTTTGTCCCAATGGCAATTTCTAGAACCATATGTTGATGCAATTCGTACTTTTTACCGACAAAGCGCGTGCCACGGCCCATGGCTTAGCTCGGTAGTGAAGTAATGACATAAAACCAGTAAATGGAATAAATGGCAATTGCTTCAGTATACTCTTGGCAGCAGGTGTCTGTGCCAAATGTGCGCAGTGCCGTGCAGCAGCAATCCTGTCTCACATCCGCAATTATGTTTCCGAGAATCCCACGGTGATCCCTCATTACAATGATTCTGATATAAAATCGTAATGGTCGGGGGACCCCCTTCCAACGCATCGGTTTCGTTCACTTAATATTGATATTAGGTAAGCCTATGGGCCTTCGTTTAACCTAGCCGAGCTTAAAGTAATGGCGTTCGAGCGTAGGAAGGGGGTCGTTCTTTTTACTGATTTACTTAGCATATAAACATAACCTTATTACTCTTTGGGAATTGCGGCGTATCGGCTTTGGGTTCCCTGCGATCAACAACTCAATAAATCAGCGCATTTAGCTTCCCTCAGGCTTACTTCCACCAATATTTGTCAGCTTTTCGGTTAATTTTTCGTCTCTATAGGGCTGTCAGGTTTTCCAGCGGAAAATCAAAGTGCAGTTTCTGCAACGACAGTATTACATGTGGGGAAACTGCAGTTTTCAGACAATAAAGTAATGCGGTGAAACGGCAAGGTTATGCAGTAAAACCTTTTATATAAAGGGTAGTGCAGTGAATCTGCAGTAAAAAGGGGTAATGCAGTGAAAATGCAGTTGAAAAAAGGGTAATGCAGTGAAAATGCAATTAAAACAGGGTAATGCAGTGAAAATGCAATTAAAACAGGGTAATGTAGTGAAAATGCAGTTTAAAAAAGGTTATTGCAGTGAAACTGCCTTTTAAAATGGTAATGTAGTTTTACTTTTAATATTTGTCTTTTAAATTAAGATAACTTCAAAGGGGCTTCATCTAAAAAAAAGATTGTAAAACTGTATATGTTTTTAAAAAAAATACTAGTCTGGTCTGGGAAAACTATTCTTTTTTTAAAAAAAATACATAGGAAAGCTGAATTTTTTTTAACAGTACAAGTCCATGATACAAGTATTTTAAAACTGAAGTTACTTAAAACTTTTGTAATGTTGCCGACGAATTCTCCAGTATTTGTCCACTCTATTATTTCTCCCATATTGGATGCTGTATTTGTTTGACAGTGGAAAAATAATCTGCAGTATAATACTATTTTTAAGTTTTTTTGCCAAATAAACAAATATTTGCTTTATGTTGCACTTCATTGCAGATTTGCTGCAATATAACTTTAAACGGTGATGGGATGCTAAAGCAACTATCTTGACATTTTTAAGCCTAAGCGGACATTTTTTTGTGAAAAAAGTATTATATTGTTTAAGTTACTGTGACCCATAAGAACCTTTTGTACACTGCAAAAATAACTGCCACAAATAAAAACGAAAATAACACAAATATTATTTTTCCCATTCCTTTGAATTTTTTATCCTTGTGCAGAATCAAAATTCCAATCCATCCCAAAATCAGTAAAGACGGATTTCACTTAATAATCCTCTCTTGGATGGTGAACAATGCTATTTTGTTGCAAAAAACCCCCCCAAAAAAAACTTTGAAATTACTGCAGTTAAAGGTATAATTAAACAACAGTTTTAGCGTGGCTCACTGCAGTGCGTCTTTCAGGATTGCTAATCGGAAATGTCTGGATCGCTGGCTGAAGAATAATGCACCGATGCACTTTTTTCGTTGCAGTTATACCACGCCCTAAGCACCGTAACCGATAACGAAATTACTTATCTGGCTGGCCTTTCCAACGAATTACTCTTCAATCAAACATTAGCTCCAATTCTGATCCCTCGTATTCCATCGACCAATGGTCACGATTTGGTGAAAAAGGTAATGGACAAGACATCTACTAAATGATGAACTGACATGTAATGGGTTGACCTTCCGTATCCGTTGTAAAGTTGCAAATATCAGGTTTGGATCCTAAAGAAGAAATACAGTAATTATTAAGAATAAAAATGTCCAATGAAAAATTGTGGAAAGACTGAATGTTTGTGGCGGGTTGGAAACTTATTTCATTAATAGGGTTTTAACTCGTATGTCATTTTATATTCTGTAATTGTATTTTTAAGGAAGGATACACAACCATACAATGTTTGATCGATCGTATTGCATGTTCTGACAGCGTCTGAAGAGAACACGAGAACATGTCTTTAATATACTCTTGTCTTTCAGTACATCGTTGATTCCATGAAAAACTTGCAGTGGAATGTGAAATTGGATTCCTTTCTTGATAGAACGCCAATGGGAGAACTACGATTCACCAACATAATTGCAACGTTGAATCCGAAAGCCACTCGACATTTGGTCATAGCTTGTCATTACGACAGCAAAATGGATCGTGAAAAAGCAGTGGTAATGGCGACGGATTCAGCGGTGCCATGCGCAATGATGATCCATATGGCAGCCCTTTTAGACCAACTTCTGAAGCAGACTGTACAGAGGGTAAGACAGGCATACTCTAATTTTTGTCACTTTACTGTACGTACCATTTTAGTAAAGTTGTCAATGAAAACTGCTGAGCAGGGAAATCCCATTATCATTCATTCATAATTTTTTCTACGAATGACAACTTTAAATATTGACAAAATAAATCAATATTTGCTGCAATGACGGAATAAATTTGCTGCAGGGACAATTTTTACGATGGGATATCAGTTTTTAAAGGAGTTTTTTTTAATGTTTTTAGAGGAAACGCTAATGTGTTCAATATTTTCCTCTTATTTAAAAAAAAAGAACAGTTCAATTTACGCAAGAAATACACCCTTATCGAAAAAAGACAAGCAAGTTGGACTAATCTTGCATACTCAATTTTCATAGAAATCAAGTAGTGTATCAATGAGTATCAATATGATAAAATTGTTTTAATAATATTAGTTGAAAAGCTAAATGCTGCTGCCAAATTTGTTTTGGTCTCATAGGTATAAAAGATGACTAATAAATCTGTGATATGCTACATTTGAAGGTTTTTTTAAGGACATGATAATGTGTTCAATATTTCTCCATGTTTTTGGAAACGGAACAGTTCAATTTTCAGCAATAAATACACCCTTATCGAGGGAAAAAAAGAAAAAGCTATTTGGACTAATCTCGCTCTACTCAATTTTTAAAGAAATCAAGATGTGTATCAATGAGTGTCAAAATGATAAAATTGTTTTATGACCAATATTAGTTGAAAATCTAAATGCTGCTGCCAACTTTTCTTTGGACGCATCCAGGTATAAAAGATCAGACTTATGAGTCTTGATGTAGGATATTGTGGTACATAATTTCTTGGGAAATGTCGTTCGCAATAAAATTAATTGGCGAATGAACTGCGTCTAGTTAAAGTAAACAACAGTAGCTAAGGTACTTATTAATATAATAATGGATCTAATTACTACCTGAATAAAGTCATATTCGAAAATATCATTGCTTCCACCATCCCCTTGACGTCTTTCCTTATTTGTGCAATGGCTCATGCATCCCACCTTTGTAACCATAATAAACGAAAGAAAAAAAAGCTTTCTCTGTAATTGTTTTTCCAAGAACAGTTTTTTGTTCGATGCGCATCACTGCTAAAATAAGCCCCTAGATTACCAATTTACCTAGCAATAATCCCTATGAAATTATGAACAGAAAAGCTTTTAGCTTCTCAAATTTTGCCGTACCTACAACACTGAGTAACAACGATGAGAGAAAACAAATGCAAAAGAAAGGAGAAGTGAAACTGAAATCCACATTTAAATAATGCATGTCTGGTAAAACTCCTGGGAATACTGGGATTGAGAAAAAGAAAATAGCATACATCTTTCAACAACAAAATGTTACAGAGTGTGTCGAAATCAAATTATTCTGCAATTAGCATTGGTATCCTTCTTGGATATTCATGCTGCTTGTAGCTTGGGCCATAAAAGTCTTCGTAATTAATTATAAAGATTACAAAGGTATAAACAAAGCTAAACGTTTTGCCACCTTGTCAAATTTTTTGTTCTTAAATTTTTTGATAGATTAACTTAACTTTACGTTTATTGGTTGTTTATTTTTAGAAGTATTAATGTTTTTAGGCTATGCCTCGACCATCAACGAAATTTGGGATTTTTCTAGCATTATCAGGGTGGCCACAGGTCAGGGAAGTCATGGAAATTTGTGAGTGGTCAGGGAAATTTTCCCAAATAAAAGAAAAATGCTAACCCTGCACTCAGTCTGCTAGCAACTCCATTCCCAAATAATCCAGCTGGACTTGCAAGCTTCTCATTGCAATTGTTATTTTATTTTTCATTATGACAAAAAAATTGATATGCATTAACGAGTAAGTTTTGGCCAGGGAATTTTGGATTTTAGTCAGGAAAAAGTCAGGGAAATTGAAAATGAAAATGTTGTGGCCACCCTGGTTATGTTTGGATTCAGTAATTAGGCCTATATGAGGCTTGAAACCTCAAGTGTAGCTTTCAATATAAATTTTCAGAGTTTAAATTTTTAATTTCCAGAAACAATATTTTTTTTGTGGAAGTTATCTAGATTTTGAACCGATAATGTCTTATATTTCTTAAAAATAATTCGTTTTCGTAAGATAGCCTGTCTTTTCACTCAGTCTAATGATTTTTAGACTGCATCTTTGTTCATTTCTCCAATAGTAAACACTAAAGTTTACCATGCTTTAGCGACTTTAATCTCATGTTTACTATTAAATCTATATTTAGCTTGCACAGATCAATACTTTTCATCTGTTGCTCGAACTCGCGAGCCATTAGGAAAATAGGATGTCACTTTACGCCAACTGTCTCAGCTACGTGCTAGGGTCTGTTAGCCCAAAGGCTCCAAACCAGATCCGACAACTTCGGCTCGCATTAGCAACAAATATCAATGGGAAGGAAAAAAATGCCAAGAGATTTATTTCTGCTCTGAATAGCATAAACAGCAATATGGCCAAGTAAAATTCATTGAAATGGTCAGAAATGCTGATATCTCCTGCCCTCCTTAGAGAATATTGAATACATCTTTCAGCAGAATATTTCGATGGATGTTCTAGTGCAACTTTTCGGTGCCAGTGTTTTCTGAACTTATAAGTGTATAGATTTCACCATGGCAACATCCGCCATTTGATTCGTAAAATATTCACATATTTTAGGGGGACGATGTGACACTACAATTTATTTTCTTCGATGGCGAAGAAGCATTTGTAAGATGGAGTGCTACAGATTCCTTGTACGGGTCAAGACATCTAGCTACCATGCTATCAAAAACTCAATACCCAAGTAACAACAGGGAACAAACCACGCTTTTACATCGAATGGTACGTCACATTCCGTAAATTGTGCGGAATTTCAAGAAGCAATTTACTTTTTTGAGACTGGTTGTACTTAAATACAGAAACTTACAAGTATCTTGTATCATGAAAACTAACATGATTATCCATTTTAGGATGTCATGGTATTACTGGATCTTTTGGGTAGTCCACAGCCAAAGTTTTACAACTTCTTTTCGGACACAGAAAAGCTATTTGCAAGCTTCGTTGACTCGGGTAAATTTCCACTTACAAAATACAAATGTTTAGGAATTTTTAAATATGATGCACAATTCGGTAGCTAAAGTTCAAGGCCACTAAAATGAAGAAGTCTTGAAATAATAATATCACTTTTTGTGTTTTTTTAGAAAAGCGACTGCGTTCGCTTAACTTGTTGACGGCCCACTCAAAACCATATTTTATTAACCAAATGATGTATGGGGGGATTGAAGACGACCACATTCCATTTGTGCAGAAAGGCAAGTGTATTTTGTTATTTGTAATGCGTTTATGAAGATAATGTTGCGTGCATTTTTTCTACGTGATATTCAAAAAACGATTCAAACTTTACTATTTTTATTTTTTTCAGGTGTTCGCATTGTCCATCTGATCCCTTATCCATTTCCAGAAGTATGGCACAAAGAAACTGACAATTTGAATAATTTGAATTTCCCAACCATCGACAATTTAAATAAAATCCTCAGAGTATTCGTAGCCCAATATCTACACCTGCCACTGCAAAACGTTGTGTTATGACAAAACGCGAGTGAGGATGTGGACAATGGTGAAATATCTCATCGTGAATTATAAAAAAAAAACACCTTGCTTTGTAACTCCGTGTTTCCTTCCTAAATTAATAACTTCCAAATTGTTGGTCGTTACCTTATTTAAGACTTCAGTATTTCACCTATTAAAATTGAGTACAGATCCACATTCTCACCTTGAAACGTTGTGTAAATAAATTCTTTGAAGTTCTGATTCGCCTTTCCTGAAATCAAAATAGCGATATTTAAGTAAAAGATTTTTTTTTACAATTTTGTAAGATAAACGTTTATGCCATCAGAGGCTGTGATTTTAAATAATCATTTTCTTAAAAATTACGTTGTTTTTTTGTTAATCATAAAATTATACTGTAGGGTATTATGGGAAATCGAATTGCCAAAAATTGATTATTTACCAGTATTGTAGCTTTTGTTGGAAACTTGAGTTTTAGTGTATTGGGTTATTTGGAGGAAATGGAAACAGTATATTTATCAAAATTGACCACTGCATCAGCACAAATCATTTGCACGTTTATTTAACACGCCCTTCACAGGCAGTCATTAATTTGCACAGATACACTTGATCAAATCGTTGTCTTAATTACCATCATCGATAAGGATTGTAGATAATTTTAATAGATGAAAATGTCCTTCTAACGTACACTGCTAAAAATTCAGGAAATTACTAACATGCACGAGATATGAATGCTTTTATGAAATATGTTAGATGTTCAACAAAATTGCCAAATGTAATAAAAAGAAATGCTCACCTTGTAATGGATCGTTCTTAATTTGTAGATGATTCAGCACTTGGAACATTACTGGAACGATCATACCAGACAAATTGTTACGGTTGTGAAATGCGTTACTTAATTTATGTACGAAACAAACAATTTACACGAGTTGATTTTCAACAAATGTCTGTTGAGCATGAAGTTTTGCAAGTTTCTGCAAAGACGTTTATGTGAACAAATTCATATGCAATGTATTGTGCAAATTACTA
The DNA here is from genome assembly GCA_034697705.1 of Ommatoiulus sabulosus. Classification (NCBI taxonomy): domain Eukaryota; kingdom Metazoa; phylum Arthropoda; class Diplopoda; order Julida; family Julidae; genus Ommatoiulus; species Ommatoiulus sabulosus. The sequence goes on along the minus strand of JAQGAO010001102.1, from coordinate 3,532 downwards.
ATTCTGTATATTTCAATCTCACTTGAGAATGAACTCAAATACATATAACAAGAAAAGCCAATCAATTTGAAATAATTTTCAAAAATATGATTGGTATGCAGCAGTAGAAAGTTAGGTAAAGTTAATTCTACTTTGATGAGCAATAAGTTAGTTCAGTTAAATGCATTCAGAAAACGAAAGATACCAGAATCAGTTAATAAGAGAATTTAAAAAACGTAAATCGAATTTTATAAAGCAGCTAGGTAAAGTTTATCTTCTCGTATTTACACTGTATATAATAATCTGCTTAGAAAGATGTGAGAAATATTAATTCAACCATAAATATTGGAAACCAGACTACATTTCAGGTCTTGATGGTTGCAAATATGGTATTCCAGCATTAAAACAAACAAATCTGTTTTCAAAAGTTGCACATTTTTCACTAAAAGAACGACTAATTCTCACACCCAAAATGCAAACTTGATTTGAATTTTCACGATGAACGTCTTTTAGAATAAATTATTGAACATTCACAGAAAAGCTGCCAGGCAACGGTCAATCCAACACCTCGATAAAGTGGATAATGGGCATCCCTTTCAATGACTAAGAATGTTGGGGCAAAATTCCATAATCTCGCAATTGTGCGCTATCTTATGTACAGAAAATCGCTGTAAACACAGTGGCAATCAATCCTTAAAAATACATGTATGCACAAAGAATACAAATAGATTGGCGTAAAAAAATAATTTACCTTATTATCCTATCATACACATTACAATTAGTATTGTACGTTTGTCTTGTTCTTGAAAACTTTTTACTTTAGGCCTCTTAACGATTACACAACCTTGTATTCAATAAAAAACGAGAAGAGAAAAAGGCGCTTAATAGACCACAGTCCAGAGGTCACACATTTTGAGATCTGATATAACTAAACTGATGATAGGAGTCTTATGGCCGGTTATTCCAACATACAGCACATGTACTGTATTTCGTACAAAGTTTTAGTAAGGTACTAATTGAACAAGCTTAAAGGAAGTTAAAATTATGTTGCATTTAAATAGGTTGAAACAACCGTCCATAAGCCAATTAGACATGTAAATCCCTAAAAAAATGCCATCAAGATTTACTCCGCTAACCAGGAGCAACATCAAACGAAAGAGTTATGGATCATTTTCACTGACTGGAAAAAGTTAAATAACGGCTTTATGATTTTATATCAAAATCTACATACACTCAAATCTACAGTGCACCAGCGATAATCTGAACCTGCATTGTCCCAAATTATAAAAGTCATCCGGAAAACCCTCTACCCCTTTTTCTTAGTAGATCCTTGTTCTGTATGCATCAGTGACTCAAAATATTACTTTTGTGTTATTCTTTTTTATACAAAATTACGTAATTATATAAAAATATGTTGTGTTATTTTCATCTTTTTGGTGGATTTTTAACCTTGGTCTATTTCTGTTACGAGGGTAAACACCAACGTCTGGGGATGTGCCAGTGTCACCTACAGTACCTGGACATTTTTGAATTTTGCCTACGAAGGGGAACTTCCAACCCCCAAGCGGTGGAAACTCTCACCCGAAAGAGACTTTTGCACTGTCCTAAAAATTCTCACCGACCTCGACAGGGAAGCAAACCCCGCAACCTATTTTCAACCTAGGTAAGACACCTAATATAATGTAGAAACCAAAAATTATAAATTTTGAAAAATTCAGGTATATGGATGATCTGACGTAAAAATGGATGTCAGCTGTTAAACAGCGTTAAAAGTTAAAACTCGTTACGTCTTATTCAATATAGGTTCGAAACTATCCATGGGGAGGCTCGGAACTTATCACGGATATGGTGGTCCTACTGTATATGCAAATAAATTCATGTCCAAAAACTAAGCATAGTTATATAATACTCACAAATATATAAATTATGTTTAGCTTTTGGACGTGACTATAGGCTACATGTACATGCATTTACACAATATCACGATAAATCGAACCCAGCAAAAATTTATTAGATTTTATTATCGCAGGTGCACTGTAGTTGTTAAAATACGACCAAAATGAAAGGTCCTGAGATTTAAAACAATTAAGATTGACATATTTTTAAATATACAGAAATGATGGCATTAATATGGACAAAACCATGATTGTAACGCAGCAATGTCCAATGATATTTGTACATGACATTTACGAGCCCACGACTTTTACTATCCCCATTGGACCTCTCACAACCACATTTTTATAAAAATAACGAAATTTTTAAGGGTGAGTGGTGGTTATCTTACAATATCTGTCATTACCAACATGCTTATAAATTAAAAAAAATTGAAAACACCTAGACAGATAGCTTTTATCTGCTAAACAATAAAGCAAAAATTCTCAGCTGGGTTAGAAGGAGAATTAAAAAGCATACAAAATACAAAAAAAAAATATTGTCGTGAAAGCATGATTGACAACGCATTGGAAGATATTGCATCTTGATACCTGCTATCATCCTCTAAAAAATTTGTCAGAACTCGTCAGCTGAATAATTTAAAACTTCATCGACCAACGAGTTAATTTGACACGTCATACCTCGCCGGAAATGGGTCGAAATGTTTTGTGATTGGACGGAACCGCATGTCCAGGCAGCATGTTTGTCACAATCCTTGAGAAGGATATCGCCTCAATGCAATCAGATGAAAGACACTGACCACCCATCCTGCGATTAGCGCAGTGTTCGGCCAAGTTTTGGCAGGGCGATAAAGGTACCTTATTCGAGTCTGAAACCTTGCATGATCCAAGACGAAATTTACACCGTGGTTCGAGGTGGTGGAAGTGGGTCAAAAGCCGCCACCATGGCACGGAGGCAATTTTTTTGGCACAGAGAAGACTAAGAGCAGAGCAGAGCCGAAATTCATTTCCGATTGGTGCTCTTCGAAAGGCTGGCAATGTTCAAATTATTCTTTTCTACAACTGTCAATCCATTGCTCTCGTTTATTCCAGATGGTGCCTTGACAATCTGAAAAACAAGCAGACCTTTTTTCCATAAGTACACAGTCTAGACAAAAAAAACCTATCTTCTTAACCTTGAAATGACATTTTATGTAAACTCGGAAGGCCTCGCATTCTCTACACGATAACAAGAAAGTGCACTAAGCTTATCTGCTTTGAATATATCTGAATCAATAATTCCCCTGCTTTTCCAATTTTACGTCAATACCACAAGTTTCCAATGATCAGTTCTCGCTAATTTATTATAATTTACGTCAATACCGCAAGTTTTCAGTGATCAATTCTCGGTATTTTATTATTTTTCTACAGACTGTTCGGTAATCATGCCTTACAACTTCAAGGACTTAAAGATGCAATAATCTAATGTTATGGAAAAGCAGTGCAAAAATAGCCTTGGTAATGCAATTGGGGTTTGCGAATGATATTTCTTTTTATGTTATTTTTTCTATTCAACAGTATACAGGGTGGCCACCCAATTTTCAGTTTCAATTTCCCTGACTTTTCCATGACTTTTCCCTGACTAAAATCCAAAATTCCCTGACCAAAACTTGCTCATTAAT
>JAQGAO010001101.1:0-26603 GCA_034697705.1 Ommatoiulus sabulosus | reverse complement strand
ATTCCCCGGGTATAGTGGCATGGAGGTATCCCTCTATTTACAGTGCCATGCACTTATTTGCGCGGGAATACGGTACTGATCACGCTTAGATCACCGTTACACCCCAGCAGTGCACATTTTGTTTATCAGTAGCCTATTAACTTCGTGTATATATTCGAGGAAATAATTTGCGTGAAACTACAGGTAGTTTACACTCGTTGTGCTCGCTGGTCATAAAAGAAATTGGGAACATATGTTGTGTTCCAGTTTCCGCTAAACGTGATGGCTGGTAACAGAAACACTATGTCGATAGCCACTTCATTAAATCCTATCACGCTGTAGTTCTTTTTTGCTTGTATTTATTTTGGGAATTTCATGGAATTTTAATGTTATTTCGAGCACTTTCTGCGAACGCTCTACCGGGTTCTGTTTGGAGGTTAATGTATTTTTAGTATACATTTCCGAGAGAAGGCCTTGGGCTTCAGAACGATTCCAAACCTTTCAATCATGCTAATGGTCTGCTCGAGTTTGGTAAGATTTCATTTGTTGTTTTTGCCACTTCGAAAACATTTGCAATTTTACACATTAAGATCATGCTTTACGACCTAATACAATCTATAAATTAGCAATTAAGAAAAACTGTTGATGTGTGGTTAACTCGTATTTCTCTTTATATTTCCATAAAGTTTTTTTAGAGACGTATCCCCTAGCTTCTGGTTTATAAATCTGCTTCTCAAAATTCAACACTATAGTTTGCTCAGTTTTTGTCCACCGAATCTCTTGCAATTTCATTTTCATAACCATAAAGAAGGGGTTGCAATGGCGCTCCTATTTAGAGTGATTGAACGAAACTCATGAACGACCCTTCACTACACCCTTAGGTTTTGATGTCACCGCTGGAGCAAGCCCTGCCCTTCTGCGTGGAAATTGATTCATAGATATTTTTTCTAGACCCCTGTACGAGTTGCGCATGTGTGCCAGGTATTGATCCTGTATGATAGGCATCCAAAATTCGGAAGAAGTATGGCAGTCTCAGCAGGTGCTCTCGATGGAGGCTTAGGGGTCACGTGGAAACCCCATGAAAGCATAAGGGGATTATGTTATTCTGTGAAACACCAAGTATGGCGAACTATACAATTTCTTTCATGCTTTTCACTCAGTGTGCCTTCAGGTACCATTAGAGATACATTTTATGCCAGGTGATCATACCTGCAGGTGATGTGAAATGTACTGTATATTAAATCTGAACTTTTTACCTTTCTAAATGGAAGTGAAAGTGCACGCAGTTGGCTAAAATATTGCTTACAGCATACCCTACAACTTCTGTATGTTTTCAGCTTAATTGTTCTTGAGTCTGACATAAGGTTGTTTCATCTTAGCAAGGATGCATAGCTAGATTAAAAGTGACATTCGTTAAACTTAGAGAGGCATACAAGGTATATTCAATAAGCAGTTCGACACCAGGACGCTGTTAACGTATTCCCGTTGTCGTTAAATCATAGTATTCAGCGGCTCCCAACTGAGATACGTTGTCAAATAAAATGTACGACTTACCAAAATTAACAGAGCCACTTGTGACTACAGTATGTTAAATTCAGGTCACTTTTTGTGCACGTTTTTTTTTTTTTTTCTTTCATGTCAAAAGTGAAACTGACATGCACAATTTAGGCTCCGTAAATATGATATACCCTGTACAGTAATAGTTCATGGTTTCTTCAGGTGAATACAATCCCATCACAATCTGCTATTATAGAATACATGTGACCTATTAACTTAAAAAAAACAAAACATGCCACCCATGTATAAATATTATGGACTTGGATTACAAACGTTAAAGTGGTTTCAAATTCTTGTTTTTCTCTTTAAAATCATGCAGTAAACGAGTCTTAACTGACAATAAAAATGGTATCACTTCAGTGGATCAGCAGTGAAGCATTTGGCAATTGGCAGGTATAATGCACTCAAGTTTTAGAAAGTTATCATAGTGCCATCCTGGCTGTTTACATTTGGGTAAACAGGAGAAGTTTTCAGGCAATGACAGTAAAAATGTGACCACTTCAGATGATAAATTGAACTTGGCATATCGACTCCCAATGAAAATTGTCTAGAATTCGGAAGTTGAAAGATTATTTGTTAAATACAATGAAGCTAACATAATCCAAGAATGTATTTACCGTTTAGTTAGCCAGTAAAACGAGAACCGTGAAACGTTCCTCATAAATATTTTACCCTTTGTACGGAATTATGTCATAGCCTGTATAAAATTCAAATTTTCAAATTTCTATGTTTTTTATTTGACAAATATGACTCCTCGACCAGGTAGTGCGCACGCGTGTACCTTTCAGAGTGGCCACTCCTTATTCAGCCAACCACCTGTCTGCTTTCAATCTATTCACAAAAAATAGTCTGTGCTGTTGAATGCGCTAGGCCTATTGTAATCATTTTGGGTGAATCACTGAGCTGGTATTTTGTTGCGTTTGTGGTATAATAGTACGTGCATCGGTACTTTTTTTTAAAAGTTGTTATGAATGGGGGTTAGTACAGGGGGTAAAACTTGAACGAAGTGCCAATGATATACATGTAGGTCTGTGGGGGCCGAACCGCTTCATGGGAGAAACTCCACGTTGGCAGGCTGCGCTCATTTTACAATGACCAGGGGGTACCGAGAATACTAGTGTAATAAGTTTTTACCAAGGGAAATGCATGACTCAGCATTCTTTTTAGCGTTTAATTAGTTATGTATAGCGAAACCATTTCATTCGATAATCGGTTATGCTTTCAAAGCAGCTGCTTTTGTGTCATGGATTGAGATGAATTAATTGACTCTGGAATATCATCTTATTATAAACATTGCAGGTTTATGCATTCAACAAAATTATTTACATATACGCGTTCACTGAAGTCATTTAACAACTTATGTGATTTACGAAACGAGAACTGTATTTGGATTAATGGGATAATAAAAGTGAAAATTAGTTTTTTTTTGAGTGAATGTTTTTACAAAACGAGAACTTTTCTACAGTTTTTACGACATGGAACGATTATGGCACTAAGGAAGGAGATTTAATAAAATATGCATCTTTATTAATTACATTATTAATCACTGCACTACGATAAATATCTAGCTGATAAACAGATTTCAGAAAAATTGCGATATTTTTTTCTTTTTCTTCTATTTTTAATATCATTAACATGTTAGGTACACGTACATCTCTAAGTTTTAGAGTTGCATGAGTAACTTCCTTAATTTCATTTGCTTAAGGCAGTCGTAAACCCTTTATCTGCAATGCAATGGAATTCTTTCAATGTTTGAGGGAAAAGTGTACAAGTATTAAATAACCTGGGTGAAAAATGTAAACACGCTTATTATTTTTATCTGCATGAGTTAATTTCTAAATTTGTCCAAATGCATAGGTTGAATGCATTACCTTCTGAAAAACCTACAAGAAATCAGCTGTAACCGATTATTCAAGTTTTCACCTCATCCGCTAAGACTTTCGATGCGTTGCATGACTTAAGTTTTCGACCCCTCATCCGACAGTAATTTATGATGACCCCTCGAAAGCGCTGGACAACCACCAATATAGAACCTTGATGGAAAGTGAATTGGATCGTACTCGATCATTTAAAAAGTGAAAGATGTTTCGCCATTGTGTCAATTGCTCTTCCCTGCTTCCTCCTAATTGGAGGGAGTTGATTATCTCCATCCATAAAATGGTGAACTCCCAACGCGCTAACTTAATGGCCCGCCATCGTGACTCATGCTTTCTGCTTCTGCGTTCTGGGATATCCTCTCACGCTATTCCCCCGTTCAGTTTTTCACGCCATTTTTTCCTTCCTTCATTGCCAGTGCGTTGTTGGTTCGTTGTCGACGTGTTGCTCGGTGCCTCCTCTATTTGTTCGTGCTATGAACGGAACAGGTTTTGCTGACGTGCTAATCGAACGTGTCCATCGCCGTGACCAAAGAGTTGAGCCTCGCTCGGATTACTTGGATTCGGTGGTCGTCGTCGTGAATGAGTCTCCCACCAGAGCTCGGCAAATACCACTCGTGTGCACAAACGGAATTTTGAAAGTTTTCGATGAAGTCTTATCGAATTGGCCGCCAGAGGAGCTCCAAGTGGAAACGCATCCGCGGCAGGTGCGTGACATGCACCCTTCTTACAGGGTTCTCGTTGGAATACTATTGGGGCCTATTGCATTAGGTCTTGTGATGTTGGAATTGAATTGAGCGAAAGAAAAGGATTTGCTCGCAAACTGCGATTGTGATTTTTGGGCAGTTGACAAAATGAATGATCCAAAATTTCCGTATTTCCCTACGAAATGTATTCAATTTGTAAATTTACTCGTGAAGACGTTAGCAGGTTGACTGATGAAAATGGCTCTTTCTTTTCTAAACTTTTTTGACGTGCTAAATTGTTGGAAGATTTGAAAATCGTCCTTATGATCTTCTAGAAAATGTTCAGCGATTAATTCGTTGAAGTATTTTTAAACGTACCCATTGTTATAACAGATAAGTTAAAACTGTGACGTGTATGTACACTGTACTGTATGTGCAGTTCCCGAGCGTTTTAAATATACTAAAAATTGGCTTTCCTAAACGAAAACAATGTTTAAAGTTTTAATTACTGTACGATATACATGTATATCTAGCAATTTAATTTATTTACTGCAATTGCACGTTTTTTATATTGTAAGTGCATGCGTTAACGGCGCACATAATATTTTTGGGAAATGCCGTTATGTATAGCCTATAATGTTTTACAGTAATACTTGTATATACTGGTACTATGGCACTGTGCATAATGTGGTATTAAAACGCGTCGCACCTTCAATCTATTCAAAAGTTGCAAGTATACAGTACGTCATAATACTGTAATGTATGTACTTGTTCAGTATTTTGAAACCACCTCGATTAAAACAACATAATTTGAAACGGTGTACAATAAAAATTATTAAATGCTTCGTTTGTAGATAAAACTTGGATAAAGCTTCGTAAAGCTACGATAAAGCTAAAGTACATAAATTCAATCAGTTGTTAAACAACTTGTTAACAATATTTGGTATTTAGGACTGCAATGTTATTTAGGCGTAAAGTTATGCGAATATAACGTCAGATGTAATAAATTATTCGTATTGGAGTTTTGCTCTTGTTTTTAAAAGTCAAATATCGATACTATTGTTATACGGTATGCATAATGTTACATACGTTTATATACATATAGGTCTAACGCAGAAATGTTAATGTGAAAATTGATTTTCAATGCAGACTTATGCGTGACAGAAGGCTCGTTGAAATCATAACCAGGAATTCCGTACATGCATTTGTTTGCCATGTGAAATATTTCATTGACCTCAGATGGTCTAGGTGTGTTTGGCAAAAGTATTTGAGGTCGAGGACAACCCCTTCACCTCAATTTCACCGGCACCGTATCCGCAGAACTATAACCATTTCATAAGACACCAAGGATCCTTCTTGACTACTTTATTACCATAGCAGATCCATGTGTTTTTTAGAATTGCACCATTTAGCGTTAATTGCCAACATTACCCCCTGCGCAGTGCTGTCCCACTTTCGGCGACATCATTTGAAATCGAAATGAGAATATTAATGTGATTAATCATTATGAAGTATGGGTGAAAGCATGCTATTTTTTCTCCAATACAATTTCTAATAACCGTTGTTTTAGTTTTCTCACATCTTGTTTTTTAACAATTTGTAAAGCTCGACCAGTTCTCCGTTATCACTATTCAGATTTTCAATAAGTGATAACAATAACAAAATTGTTCTTCAAAAATATCTCGCAATAATGTTAGTAAACACCTGCCGTGCACGCACGCATCCGCCAATTATACTAATCGACGATTGTGTAATCTATCATTATGTACATGTATAACAAAAAGTTCAAGTGCCGATATATAGTAATTTGTGCATGCAGTGTTATGCTATGTACAATTATAGATAGGTCCATAGTGCAAAGCCCGTTTAGATATACATGTACTGTACAATGTACTGTAATTGTGCCTGGATGGTGATGCTGTTGTTCAAGAATAGATTCATAAAATCAAAACACCATTGACGTCATTGTTATGTCACGCAGTAACTGTTTGCAACTAACAGGATGGTAGCAATGCATTCAGTGGCATTTTAAATAAACCTGTGATGTGATAAATTGAGTATAGTCTACAACTTTTTTTTTATACTGTGAATGTATCATCTACAGGTACATACTTTACATGCCTCTCGACATGAGCAGCGCTTTCAGGTGTGCTTTTTTTTAAAATCTCGTTTGGTTTGAAACAAAAGATGTTTGAATTTGAAATTTAAATGGATGAATTAAAAGCTTTTGTATATAAATCGACCGTTGGTGAGTCATGGCGCAGCTATTTTATCACTTGAAGGCCATTCAACTGAATTGTTGTACCTGTATGTATACTGCAGGTATAGGGAAGTGCGTGCATGCTCGGGTTATGCGTTTGGCCATTGTTTGTCAGAAAATGGCTGCCCTCCACGCGTTTCTATTGACTTTCTTTAATTGACCTTGTTTCCTCATCGTTTAATTTCACATATGAAGGCACATCACGCATGCGCGCTTGCGATGCGCCAATGTCCTTAAAATTTACGAAATGTATGTCTTGATTGGCTGTTTTTTTTTGATACCCTTCAAAAGAATTGCTGTCTTAAACGTGAAATATAGTATATGCCTTTTGGCATTACACGTTTAACTGCATGCGAACTTGAATACATTTAACAATATCAAATTTTACAATGTTTTCGTTTTTTAAAATCATTGAAATTGCTTTAATGTTTATCTGCATGTGGCATTGGGTTAACAAATTCGTTTAAAAGGCTATATAAGGCAATGTCACTTATCGCAGTAAAATTATTATCCGTTTCTGTATTAATTATTGCTTCCTCCGCATTATTAAGCAGTTATACGTGTAGCAATAGACAACCGCACGCTCTTGCCTATCACAGGTATACGTGGCGCTGCTGTGTCAGGTGAATTATTAAATGATGCGCAAACTATTCGTTATGTTCAGTCGTGAAATAGTGTAAAATTGTTGTAAATTATTGAGATAACGCATTTTTACATACAATACATAATGTTCGATCCGGGGACGTAAAAATCTTTTATCAAGGATGTTGTTGGGGAAGCAGAACCTTCTTAACGATATACTGTATCTAACCTGAAATTGCCATAGTAAAATTGAGATTACATATAAAATAGCGTAATTGGCTAATAGCTCTTAACGGATCTTAACCGAAATTCTTTCACTTAACATCCTTTCCAAATCGTAAAAATAACATAAAACTTCGCTTAAATTTCCAGTCTGGGTCCAAATCACTGAACTGAATGACAATGTGCATTTAATACAGCAACCTCTAATTGGGTAATCCTCTATCAATGAGTATACCGTATTTATTTATAGTGAAATAATGAGCTATACCATTTGATCTGAAAGCTCAGACATTTCTGTTTTGATTTTATTGTGCATAAAAATAATGTTGACGTTTTCTTACCACAATACATACATTTGATACTTTTTTTTGTTCTTGTGCCGTCAATAACATAAGCACGGCGCGGCGGTTAAAGCCCTATCTTGACGCCTAAAGGTGTTATATATTCATTCATCTTTTTGCTCGGTAAAGCTTTGGTGGTCAAGCTTCGAACGTCTTAAGTGAGATTGCTTTCTGACAGTCATAAATAAGCTTATCAAAATATTGAACGACGCCATAAAATGTCACTGTCCTGCCAATTTTCATTTTCGAAGCAATTACTTAAACCACATGTAGCCTGTTTATTTACGTTACTTTGATATAACTTAAAGAGCAGCTTATATTGAAGTCGTCTTAAGAATATTTATTTCATTGTGCCAAGAATTAAGAAACGTCATAGAGACGACCACGTGCTCTTATTCTTCACTTTTGTCATGTATATAAAGATCTACAATATATTTACTGGTTTTCGTATTCTTGTAATGATCATATTTAACGTTAAGATGTTTTGGTTGCTGCAAGCATAAATTTTTAGTTTACTCGTAAACATTTGATAATTTATGCCAAAATACTAAATAAACGATGTGTAATAGATTTTTGTTCAGAAATTGTAATAAATGTCATCACCCCATCACACAGTCGTTTTCTGTCGTGGGAAAAACAAGTTTCTTTATATTGACATGGTCAGTATTTATTAACAGTATAACGAGATAATATCATAAATGCGTTTACACATGCAGTTGAAAATTGCCATTAGTTTTAGATTATACATGTACATTCAATTGCATTGCAGTGTAAGCAAGCTCAAGAAAGCGTTTAATGCGCCGAACGTTTATTACTGTATGCACGTACATTTATTTTTATTTCCATTAAATTGAAAATGTGGTTTATTTCATGCATTCTCGGGAATGATTTCTCATGCACTTTTGCTCTTGGGTTAACCAATTTAAAAGTTTATTGATATTTGATTGGATTATTTTTCCATTTCTAAATTACACATTTTAACGCCGTCAATGGTTTCCTTATCCTTTTTTAAATGATTTGATTCCGTGTGAGTGGGTGTATATACATGTATTTCGTTTTCTAAATACAATAAGACGAACCCTTTATTTTATCCTTTTTAATTGTTCTAGGACAATATGTCTGCATTTTTAATCTAAACTGCTTCAATGTAAAACACTATATGACTGCATCATGTACAGTACTCCATTTCTAAATTAGTTTTTATTTCATGTATTCTCAAGCATTGAGATTGGACTATGCACAAACGGTGACCCAAATATGGACGTTCGAAATTTGTTGTTATTCTTATTTCACTCTTTGGATGCTACCGTGCTAATGTCTGTATACCCAATGAAGCAAAAACTTTTCTTTTGGTTAAACTATATATATGGGAATCTACGCAAGTATTTGTTTAACAAACTGGGGTATTCACTTGCATAATAGACAACGACTGCGTAAAATTTGCGTGTGCATATCTACATAAACAATTTGCAAGGCGAAGAAGGATTTCTAAAATTGGATATGCTTTTTTGGCCTTTACTTAAGAAGTTATTTTCAGTGGCATTCTGCGAAAGGGCGACTTTGAGAAAACGCATTCTCGCATCTGTAAATTTGCGTGACTCAGCGGCCAATTTTAGAGATTTCTTTATCGTACAACCATGGGGTTGACATATGCATGCAAAGGCCTGCTGATAGTAAACAAAACAAACACTTGGTTATAAATCGCCCTTTGATTAATTATTTATCTGTCATGCCTGCAGCCGTTGCCATATGTTCTCGCACTAATATCCAATACAGTATCTATGATTTGTTTTTGCTTTTTCTATAATTTGTTAAACGTTGCACAATTTGAAATTCTCAAACGAAGTCTAACTCACGTCTATAGCCTGGTATAAGCTTACGATCAATACCGTTTATATATACGTGATATTCTCGTTTATTTTAAATTCAACAGTGCTGCATGGCCAAGCGTAGTTTTCAAAATGTATAACCCTGGCACCATTATGAATTAACACGTGGCGTTGTTTAGTGAGTTACGTCGTCGTTCTGTTGGCATGCGATGGAGAACCAAATTAATTATGCATGCTTAGCAACCTTTTAAAATGATTGCCAGTGTCTGCACGAACTGCACATTTACATGATTTCATTATTACATTTGGTCTACATCATTGTTGATTTGAAACTGACCTAAAACATCTGGCCAATTGAGCCTTTGCAATATCGTTAAAAGGCGTCGAATGTACGAGTATTACTAAAAACATTATAAAAAAAATGTTTTCATTATATGAATTTTGAAGCCAGTCTTTTGTAACTCCGCAAATTTGTAAGATCTGAAGGATCAGTTGCATGGTCGTCTTAATTTAAAATGGCGTCCAACCGTTCTAAATTTGCCAAACACTGCTTTGATTTCTGGAAAATTGTTTTGTCTATATAGTATTTTTATAAATACAATATAATTATTCTGTAGCGTTTACTTTGGTCTCTTAATTTACAATGCAGACCTAATTAAAATGACAGGCTTTATTAATATGCAATATATTTGGTTCGAATGCTTGATCTTCTGTATGATGGCAGATTACAGCTGTTGTTCGTATACGCATGTTACGATGCTTAAAATTAGGCGCCGTAGATTAAATAAAGCAAAATTCTAGACCAGTAACCTAGAAAGCTTGTATTCCAGGTGGTGGAGATTCTGAATGCCATTGGATTTTCTTAAAAATAGACACGATAAATATTCGCTTTTTTGAGGCCTCTTCTCCATATGGTCTGCCATGGCATACCGTGCAGCAATCGTTTAAATTATTATTATGAAAGCCGTGTTTACGGCTGTTGATAATTGCACGCAGTGTTTTCTCTTAGTGGAAAGCAAGAATATATGTTTTGCCAAGAATATTTATGTAAAATATGGTAACAACCGTAAGGATTGTTTTTGTTGGGCGTGATGATGGGTGTCAGTTACTAGACATTTGCATTCAGTGGGAGAAATACATTGCCTGCACCTGAGCTTTTGCTCTACAGACCCATACATCGAAGCACCCCTCACTTTCTGGGAATTTGTGTCATCGTTCCAGATTTTCTTTCGTTACTAAATAATTATATAGGCTTACGTGATTTTATCCCCCCCTGTATTTCATCAAGGCTTAGGCACTGAATGTAGTCAAAGGGGCGCCAATAGACGAGTTTTGCATGGATTTTTTGAAACGTAATTGGTTCTGGCGCCACAGCAGATGCAAAATCTCAGAGGTTTAGATATCCCATCTTTGTTTATTCTGATTTCTGCGCACGTTTCAGGTCTAGGTCTATATTTCTGCTTATTAATTTCATGCCGAGTAAATGTACACGAAGTCCTTAGCCTATATTATTGCTTTGTCCGCAGTCCACCTCACAATGATAAATGATTAGGAGGATTGGATGGGGGAGGGCTGCCAGCTCATCCAAAAATTAAACTTGATAGGTTTCTTGCACTTGACAGGATCCATGCAAACGAGCTAGGCAATACCCTTTCAAAGTTGGTAGGCCAATACCTGTACTATGCAAATGTTAAGGTTGGTACAGTGGTTTTGGACTATTTGCACTCGACCTTTTTTGCACGTGAAAGGGTCAGATATGTTGCCAGTTGATTACATCTTGAGGACTGGTAACTCGTCTCGATTTTTTGCTGAAGTGACCATGCGTGTAAACATAAGAGACTGTTGGAATTGATAAAACCCTTTTGTTAAGATGACATCATCTGTAAGAATGCTGACCCGGTGTAACCCCTTTGACAAACGGATAATTTAAATGCCTACCTGCTTCTGAACAACGGAAAATAGTTACTGTAGATGAAAACTGGTTTTGCGACTTTTTGCTTTCGTTTTGAATATTGAAAAGGAGGAGAGACTGGAGAGTTACAGTGTTACTCATCTTTGCCATACACCGTAATTGCATTTGGTCATAGGAATAACAGATAAACAGCAGAATGAAGTTATATGCATTACTTTAATAGAGCAGAGGCTTCAAAATGCAAAAGGAAAACTTCTAATTAGGGATACCATGAAATACAAAGTTGTATTCCATTTAAAGAAAGTGAAGCAATGGTTGCAAATACAATTAATGGTAATACTTAATTCAGGGATGCCATTTCATATTCATTTAGCTCGTTTGCTGCAATGTTCCGTTTTATCCTCACAATGGAATATACAAAAGTAATATGCGATTACTTCCTCTACTATGCCTATGCACTAATTGCAATTGTTTTATCGAGTCATACTCTTAAGAAATGCGTTATTATTATAACATTTCCTGACTCGTTACTCACTGTTTTATGATTTCATTAATTATATTATTACTGTTTGAAGAGTTTCTGAAAATTTCTCTTGATGGGAGTGTTGTATTTATAATTCCAAATCTCTGTTCTTTATTTTAAACAAACTGTTTGTTCATAATTATCTATAGTCATATTTTTTTTTCTGATTTTACAGATTGGGCAGCCTCAGCAAAAATGATGTGCCTTGTAGTAAACGGGAAAAGGAAGATCCAGTGATAGTTAAACCTGTTGAAACCATAGATTGCGAGGGCAAGTATTTCATAAATTTATTGAACGTTGTATTTGAGGAGTTTGTTTATTTTAAACTACGGTGCATGGTTTTTTTTTGTTTGATCACAAAATCAACAACCAGCAAATAAATAATAAAAAAAAAAAAATATGCAATTTGATATCCTAACTGTGATGGGAGATGCATTACATGTAATAACTAAAATTCACGGCGATACATGTTACATGGTTTTAGTATTTATATTTGTGACCAGGTCCATTAAGATTATTGAAATTGCATGCATATTTGTCTTATACAGTATTTAGTTTACCCTAATGTCTTGAATGTTTTTACAGGTACGCAACTCGTCCAGAGGTGTGTCATTATTCAACGGGACGAAAAGGGTTATGGATTAACAGTGTCTGGCGATAATCCAGTCTTTGTGCAAAGTGTTAAAGATGGTAAGTAATTTTGCAGACATTAATTAAGTGGGTTGTACGTGGCGTTCTTGGCATTCACTTTACTTTGGATGCAAAATTTGGTTTAAAAATGGTAGTTTTATTAGAAACCAGAAAATTGAGTCTACTGCACATCGGGTTCCTAATTGTATTTAAGTCAAGCCTCAAGTATTAAAGTAATAATGAATTATTTCACTCTGATAACATTTGTGCGCTTTTATATTCTTAGATGGCGCTGCTGCCAGAGCAGGTGTCCAGCGTGGCGACCGCATCATAAAAGTGAGTAATGGTTTAGTTTGCTCAGCTGCAACCTTCAAGTGACTTTCCATTTCCAGTATTTGAATATGCATGCCTACAGTTTTAGGACAGAATTCACGCCCACTGCCCACTACACCACCTCCGTCCAAAATATTATTTGTGGAAGCCATCTACTGCAGCAATTATTTAAAAAAAAAAAATATCAAAATAACCAGCTTTTTGGAATGTAGAAAGTTCATAAATTCATGTACATCTGTGTTTTAATGCGTTGAGTGGTCTACATATTTTGTTAACGTGTCTTCTTGCTTGAGGATATTTGATTTACAATTCAGCCAGTTTAATGAATTGGTAGGGTGAAAATTCACATGTTGCGTAATATTCAAGTGGAGTTAATGAATAGATCCCAACTCTTAGACATTAAAGAAGTTTAATTGTCCTTGTCTTTTAATCATGACCTGAGAATGGTACAACTGGCCATAAACATAGTTTTGTGGGTTGTTAAGATTTAAGTTATATCAATAATTCAATGATATATCTTATTTGATTTTGCAAATTTTTTTTACCTTTGGGGTATG
The DNA here is from genome assembly GCA_034697705.1 of Ommatoiulus sabulosus. Lineage (NCBI taxonomy): Eukaryota > Metazoa > Arthropoda > Diplopoda > Julida > Julidae > Ommatoiulus > Ommatoiulus sabulosus. The sequence continues at coordinate 13,318 of JAQGAO010001101.1, read as the reverse complement.
TAAAAACCGTGCATCATTCTCCATTTAGGCTGCAATTGTCTAGTGAAATCAATTGTGATAAGCACTAAAATTTAAAAGAAAGACTGAATAATCCTGATTTAATTGCATAGTATATTATACCTAATCAGAAACTTTTCAAATGCTATTTCAATGTCATTGCATGTGTATTTATGTTTCTGTCTGTTTGATTTAAGTTTGCCGTTATATTAGCAGTAACTTACAACGGAGATCATTAAATAGTTATTTTTTCCTCATTTTAGGTCAATGGGACACTTGTGACACAATCAAACCATGTGGAAGTCGTGCATCTAATAAAATGTGAGTAATAATTTTCTTTTGCATTTAAACTGTCAGTTATATAAGCAAGATGTTTCGTTGCTGGTAATGAATCCAGGATATAAAATGAATCGCAATAAGGTTGTCCATTTTTTTCGGCTCGGGAAATGTTTTATAATGCCGAGATCCTGAGATATCCTGGACGTAGCCATTGTGTGTCTATCAATTTTTCCACAGTGCATTTAGCTTACTGATTTCTTAAAGGTTATTGTGAAACTGAAAGTTTCGGGTAATTCTCGACGTAAATGGAATTATTGATTATACATGTATATACACCATTAAGCTTTCAAAATTTCTAACATTATGCGTTAAGCTGTTTTGAGCACACTCAATTTTTTTAGACCTTAAAAGATATGCATTTGATAAATTTGTGAGAAAGTTGTTTCGAGGGAAATGCAATAATATATGGCTTTTGACAAAAATATTTAACTAATTAGGTTTTCACAAATGGCAATGCATGCATTTTTTCTCAATTAATGTGCAAATTGAGTGGATGAAAGTGAAACACATGTATAATTATGCTAAGAGATGCTGATTAACACAGTGACAGGGTGGGCGAGTTAAGTTACAATTTGTGAAGCGGATATATCCATAAATTGTTCCTATCACTATTTGTCAATGTGGTTTGCTATTGATATTCATGGATGTTTCTGCTGTCCATGAATTATCATGTGATGTGTTAGGACAAAGTATTTTCGTGTGGGGAAATTTTCGAAATTGTAGCGCTGCGAAACTGCAAAATAAAAACTTTATTATTTATTAATTGATCACAAAACCAGAACTGGTGTGAACATGCTTGGATGATGCCACACTTGGAATTAAATCATTTTGGTATTAAGTTATGAAAATCATTTTTAATTAGGACGGAAATGTAAAGGCGTTTTTTGGTAAAGCCTTGATCCTTTAACTTAAAATTTACCTCAATTCCAGTTATGTCTTGAATTCTATATACAGTATTCCAGTAAATGTTGCTCCTCGTCATCTCTTGGGATGATCTATTAAGTTCTTGTACGCCCAGACTATGATAATGATGTAGAATTAGCTTTTATATTAAAGCTTAATAGCTTAATTTCGTTGAATAATTCATCTACTGTTATTACGTTTTGAGTCATTGACTTTATAGCGAGCTTTTATAATCTCATTTGATAGAAGATCTCTGAGTAGTGTAATTTTCTTAGTTTGAAGTCTTAACAAAGCAAAACCTTAATTAGACAGTTGAAGCATAACGTAGGATGGCCTATTATATACATGTATAATCAACTGAAGTTATTTCCGCCACCCATGCCCACTATGGAACATTTAATTTTTTTTTCTGGAATTGTTTGCATTAATCTCACCATTTCTTTCCAAATTCGAAGCCATGGACCCTAAGTACAATTGTAAACGTGAACCATTTTACCTTTCACTTTTCTTCTTTTAAATACAATATTTTTTAAATTAACAATTGGAAAATAAAGAAATTCACTATTTAAAGGCAGTGGGACATTCAGGGCTTCACTAAAGAGACGTCTGGCCAAATGCTTTTTGGCATTGACTTGATTAAAAAATGAAAAAAAAGTATTGTTTTCTTGTCAATTTCTTAAGATGGTTGTGTAATACTTAAGCAGTTCTTTGATTGCGTTGAATAGAAAATCGGGGAAATTCCTGGCCCCACAATGAGTTAGCAGTTTCAGTTAGACAGGGAGAATTATGATTTTAAAACAAGCGTGTAGTCATTGCCACGCTACACAGCATGCATATTGTTATGAAAGCCTGAAGTTCTACCTTTACTTTTTTAGAAAAACTTTTCACCTTTTAATGCATCCTCAATATTTGTACTGCCACACCCCCCTCGAAAGCTACTTAAGTGCATGCAACGATAAAAACCTATTGGTCTACGGACTATCCATAGGCTAGGATCAACATGAACGGTTCATTTGAGTTGCTTACCTTGCCTGATAAGCATGATTTATTTATTCTTTTTTTATGCGTTTGCAGCTGCGGCTCTGGTTAGTTATCATGTGGCAGGCCATTAACTCTTGATTAAATGTAATTACTCCATGTTGGTTAGTTTTTTAACTTCCCGCTTCCTTAAATTCGCCTCCATTTTTTGTGAATTGGCGTACATTTATTTGTTATCGCCAACTTCTCAATCAACATTCCACTCGCTGTGCTGTTTGCTGCAATTGAAACCAATTCAGAGTGGTTCTAATGTACAGAATTTTCATGGTCAACTATCTTTGTAAAGAAAAGTTCAGTTTCTAATTATTAAAAATAATGTCCAATTTGGAGGTAAAATTAATGAATTGTTAACGTTTTTGAGGAAGGTCTGTTTGATATTATGGTTTTATTTATGGCTCATAAAATAAAGTTTTAAAGAACTTTATAAGAACAAAATTGTTTGAGGAAAATTCAAGTTATTCTTTTTTTCATTATTTGCGATGCACGTTTGGCTTGCACACAATCCATATACTATAGGCGGTGTTGCTTTTTGGATGAATTGAGAAATCTTAGCGTTGGTTGGTTACTTATGTTTGTCTTCTTCCTTGCAAGGCCCACCCGACAACGCCATATGTTTCATGACATCACCTCCGCTCTTTTCCTCAAGGCAATCTCTGGTGTTTTATGGTGGACGCCATCTTTGATGCTATATTTATTTTGGCATCGTTGTTGCCTTCCTGTCATATCTTTGCAAAATTTAACATGGACATGTTTCTGGTGCCTGTGTCAGAACTAATCAAGTTATGCCCACTCATTAGTGGCCTAAGCGACAATTTAGTGGTTGTTATGTAGCCAACAGGATATTTCTAAATTTATACAAGGCTCACTGACATGAAAAACTGGCCTTATAAATCATCAGCAGCTGTCTCATTTATTTCATTTCTTTGGATTGTGGGAACCCTTTGAATACCAAACGTATAACTACACGATCAACATTCTGGATTGTTGTACATGTATATTGAAATATATATACCGCATGAGGGAAGTGTTTTTTGTATACTGCATCACCTGCTACATTTACGTATAGCCTAATCAATTTTATGTTCGTGTCGTCAAATTCCAAAATATCTCGGAAACGGCTTAACTTTAAAATTTATGTTACAGATAAAAAATGAACGAACCTAATATTTTATAATATGAGAATGAATTTCAGTTTTAAGAATTTTGAAATACCCCTGTTTGGCAGACTATTTTTTGTTTGGAGCAAATTTATTCACTACTAAACCGTATCACGCGTTTAACGATCGTTACGTGCCATTCATTCCTATTTATGTTTTAAAGACACCAGTTTGGTTAAGAATTTTTAACAATCGAGAAATAAATATTAACGCTAAACCCACGGAAAATCAGCTTTAGCTCCCTAAAAGATGTTTGAATTATGGATGATTTTGTACCAATTCCAAGAAACAAAGGGTGGGTCAAAATGCCAAAAAGTGAGAATTGCGAGGTATGCTATAGCATTGAGGGTTGATGACCAACAGGCGAAGGTTGTCTTCATTTTTTTCAGGTGTCCATTTTCCTTAAATGTGGTGAAGGCATATCTCGATGCATTTATTTGCACAAAAAGCTGGCATTCTGTTTTACCCTGTAGGCCCACATGTAGAGCAGGATACTTCTGTCAATCATGATAGAGAAAATAAGCAAACAGTTGTGGGATGATGTACTGTACCATGCTGGTAGGCGCCACCATCTTACGCATGCAATTTCCGTTTCCGCTTAATTGAGTTAGTACGCATCTTTCGAATTTCATGCCATGATATACTGAGCAGTGGTCAGTTCATTAATTTGCACACTTGGCATCTATTTTAAAGTGTATTAATACCTGTCAAGATTTTTACACACTCGAGAATTACAGCGATTTCCGAGGCCATCCTCTGTCATTTTGTTATTAAAAATGAACACTAATGTGTCTTAGTACTCAACTTCTGGCCTAGACCGAAACACAGTTCCGCCGATCTATTAACATAACCAGCTTTGAATTTCGGTATTTCCATTCGCAAAAATAGGTGCAGATCGGTAGTCGAAGGAAACACCTACGCCAAAAGTTCCTACAACTAATTTTTAGAAAAGTTGATTCTAATGTACAGTATATTCTACTCCGGCTCTAGGTGCAGTCAGGGGATTCCTATACAATGTACCCGAGCCCAAAGGTGGTTTTGAAATGTCATTCGATTGGCCCACCAACTGGCCTACTCAGCTGTCCGAATTTACCGGCCTACAGCTTTGTTTTTCCCCTTTCTCGCTAATGGCATTCGCTCGCCGCACGTTTTTAATGCCCATTTTTCATCGGAGATGAAACCGCTTTTTTTTTAAGGGTTGCCGGTTTGAACTTCCAGTTTTCACTCGCGCCTAGCCAGCAGTTTTTTGGGCGGTGGCAAAATTAGCATAGCGCGTATCTGCTCGACGCTGGCTGTTTCATGCATGTGCACGTGTGGTGATGAGGGGGCCAGGCTTGCCGAGTTTTAGGACGAACTCATTGCGTGAGTTTAGGGGTCTAGCTCAAATAGGACACTGGGGAATTTTTGAGGGAGAGTGTTTTGCGAGGAATACGCACGACGGAAGGTGCGCTTCTGGCTCCCGACTGGCGTCAATGGATAGCTGTTGTTCCACTCAATTGAGGATTTGTCGCGCTTTTTCATCGACGAACGTGCGTTGTTTTGGTCTGTCCCAGTGGCTAACGTTTGTACCGCGGGAAGTGTGAATTTTGGATACTTTACTTTACCGCTCGCCGTAATTCCCCGGTGACCCGTGGTAACTCTCACCTCATCGGTGAATGGCATTCGGAGTTCATCGGCGCAACCTAAAGGCTATTCGGAGGTATTTTTTCAAATCGCCTTTGGTGTATAACGTGGGATCTCCGTCTCCCCTTTTTCGAGCGGGGTCTGGGAGTTATTTTTGGTGTTCCTCCCGTGTGGTGTTGCTGCGAGAAAAGCGAAGCACTTTACTTTGCATCCCTCGTTTTCGGCACGATCGAACAGCGTGAAACGATGGTGTTATCCCCTCGTTAGGCTTTTAATTGCTTTCATTAATGATCATTATTTACGTTGGTGATCAGCGCTGCGCCATCTGCTCCTTGAGCTTGCACTTGCATGGACAACTCGCGGATGGATGACATGATTGGTCATTGTGGAATCTTACCCTGGTTTTGTCTTATTGGACGATTATTTATGGTGGAGCCAATTTCAGTTTGTTAGATTCATTTTGGCACCAATCTCGTGTTATTTTGGACTTTCCCCAAGTTTGGGAAATCACGTTTCTCAGTGGCAAATCTTGAATCTCGGCGGACTCTATTTCTGCACGACATGCCATTTCTTTTTTAATAAAATATGTCTAACTTCCGTAAATGTTTCGAATTGATGTTGAGGGCATTTTTGGATACCGGCAATGAAATATAGAATATAAACAAAAAGTTGTCACCAGCAACATGCTGTTGGAAAGTTGTGGCACTACCCAGTGCCTGCGTAGAATCTTCTCAATTCCTAATTAATGGTACACATGTTCTATGCCAATTTTATATGGGCGTTTGCGTTTTCTAAAAGTAAAATGAAGTTTTAAGTTTGAGATCTCTTTGATTAGCGGTCATCTTCCATGGTCAAAATGCGGTTCACGAAGTTTTCAAAAACGTCATGCAAATGTGAATACCCGAAGGTTGCGTGCAATGTTTGATTTTTTTCTTTCTGGAGCAGCACTAAAACGGATATTACCGGAAACGCGGTTTAACGAAGTGGTAAATGGTGCTTTTTCAAAGTTGGAGGCCATCTGTCCACTGGCGTACTTTCGCTGGACCTCATTTTCCATTATGATTGCCAAGTCATCAATATGCCTGTTTCTAGTTTTAATCATGCAATATATTATTTAGTCCCACATTTGTGACCTGGAAACATTTCCAAGTACGTTTTCTATTAATTTGGGCTGAATATACTGTTAGTTTGACATTCAGAGACAGCCGGCCTACAACATATCTTTGTTTTTCAAATTCTTCAATTACATTAACAAGCTAGATTATTCATTCCATAGCAATCGTTTGCGAGCCGTAAAAACGGAGAAAGTTCCTTGCTTGACGTCATTTTATTGAGGATGTATTCTTGTGAAATGTGACAATTTATGTGACGTTGATGCGGGAGCGAATTTCAGATAGTCTATGTAGGCTTTATGTCTACTCGCCCTCTCGCTATGGCTAGGATATGTTCTTGAGAAATGTGGGAGGCTTGTTTTCTCATTGCCAAATAGTAGAATCGGCCTGACCTTTATTAAAATATTTTCTGGCATATAGTAATTGAGCCGTAGGCTTACCTGAGTCACGTATTTGGCAAGGCCAACTCCCCCGCGCCAATGTTAAATAAACATTGATATAGGTTTTGACCCAAGGTCTTGTTTTTAACCCCAAAAAGTTGTATTGTAGTAATTATGTCAGTTAACCTCTTTTTTAGGGAGTGATTTGTTGTTAAGTCGCCATTTTTGGTTTTTCAACAGGATGTTGCTTTTTTTTAAATAAGTGATATCAGTGGTGTTTCTCCCGTACAAAAAAGTAACCTGACTTTTCAAAATTTTCCCTCATCTCAATATACTGTAAATAATAATACCTGAAAATCTTTATACAACTTTTTAGAATACACATTGCAAAAAAATCCTTTCTCTCAAAAATGTCATCTTAACCGAACTGTGTAGTTTTTTTTTAATTCAATTCTTTACCCTGCAGTCAGTACATAGTACCATTTGGCAGGGGGGGTCAGTATGCAAATGGACCCCAACATCACATTTTAGGTTTATTTCCCGTATATTGGTGTCGATGTGCACAAATAAGACAAATGAATATGCTTTTTTATGGATCTTTTTCTTTTGATAAGTAATTAAATCAAAGTTGAATGCCTGTGAAACCGGTTATTCAAAAAAGTTCATTTGACTCTGTTTTAATTTCAGGTTGAATGTTTATTTAACTGAGCAAAGCTATTTTGTTGCCCCCAAAATACATTGTATATACCAATGTTAGCAAATGTGCACGACAATGACACCATAAAAAGTAACTTAAAATCTCGAAAAATGTTAAATTTGAAAACTTTTTATGATTTCATGTATTTTGGGTTGTGACTTTTGTCCCCTTGATAATTTTTGAAACAAGCTTTATCAAATGTGCTGGTGTTTATTACCAACAAAAAAAATGTCAGTTTCTTTACAGATGACTTTTTTGGAGAAACATTGTGTATTGTAGTATAAACTAAACAAAGAAACGTTATTTATATATTATTTTAAAAAAAAATTAGCGTAAATATTTGTTGACGTTATTTAGTGCATTTGTTAATTTAACGACAGTTTTCCCTTATTCTTCAAATTGGTACTTCATTTAAATAGCTTTCAATAAATGAGAAATATAAAAAGATATTTGAAAACAAAAGGCTGAGTGCAAATCTTAAAATTTTAATCGGTCGATCCTGTGGCGACACTTTTTATTTTAAGTTACTTTACTCAACTTCGATTTACTTATAGGCTACTGTATAATTGTACATGCACAGACGCACTAACCTACATAATACTGCATGAATGGTCCTACTAATATACGAGTAAGTCAATCCAAAACCATGCCATCAATATATGACTGTAGACTTACTGTTTATTACAAAAAGTACATTGAACATTGCCAAATTATAATGTGATCGTCAGTATTTCAATTAATATTGTCGTGAAATGGCTTCACCAATCATCGTTCCGGATAATGTGGGTCCCAATTTATGATACAAATGATATAATGAGAGTTATGGGTACTAGAGAGCAGCTGGAGAACATATAGGAAAGGAAGGGAAAGCTGGCAGCCAATTATTGAAGCAAGCAGACTGTATCCTTGGGTCATTAGTTTGTCTATCCATCTTGTAATTTGTACTCTTCAACACTCATGCAAGAATGATTGCCTGCAAGTTAGACAACCCCTGTGCCAAAAATTCATTAGTTACTCCAGATGAGTATAATGGGATAAACATTGTATTTTGCTCCAACGGACTACTTTATTTTCATTCAACAGACCAAGGACCGTCCTGAAATCTTTAAAACGTTAATTTTTTACTCTTTCATTACATGTTGCAGTTTTATCTGTTTCAGCTGGATCATATGTGGCCTTAACGCTTCTAAGCCGCTCATCTGGTTATAGGTCACATGGTTCAGGGGGTGCGCCAAACAGCAGTCCTCCTGGTCATCATCCCGGTAGCCAGTTGCAGTATCATCATTCCCATTCTCATCACCATTCCTATTCAAATCAGCATGGTAACATGAATGCTGCGAATAGATCATCAATCACAGGCCCTATCCCTGTGGATGTGAGTATGACTGCTTTTCTCTACCATAAACTAACTTTTATCGGTTTTTTAAAATTTCATAGTAATGTATATGTTAATATGCCGTGAAGCCATGATCAGTAGTAAAACGTGATGAGAACTGAGTGGAAAATAAATGTTTGTTCGTATTTGCAGGAGGGGATGCAACTGCAAGTGACAGCTGCCAGAATTCGCACGATGCAACAAATGCTAGAACAGGAACGGGAATATGTTGAGGTATTAAACATGAAATTGGATCTGCGGTCATTCCTTAGGGACGATCCATTTGATGCTAACATTTGTTGACAAATTTTAGAGACCCTCCCCCTAAACCAATAATGGTCATTTTCTCTATACCTCTTGTTTATTCTGAATTGTTCATTCATAACCAGTTTTGAATTGTTTCTTTGATTTACTCTTAATTCTGACTTATAAAAGCATATATTAGATGATGTCTGCAGAATTATGCCAATTGAAAAATTGAATCTGCACTAGTTCTTTTGCACATTTGATGCATGTCCTAACTGACCTTTGCAACATTATCTTTTCATCCCACTATCTGTCAAGTTTTTATTTCATTTTCTATGCAAGTGGTGAGAATTATCCTAACTGTGATTAAATGCTGTGCTTGGCTTACTTTGGCCTTTCCATGTTGCATCATTAATTTTCATACAACATTGGTGACAAGTTGCTGATCACTCTTTATTGTCCACTTTAAGGCTAGATAGTTTGAATATTAATATTACCTTGCTTTGATCGTAAATTAAAATAACTGGTTTGTTGAAGTTTATGTTAACTACCTGCTTGCCTATAATGACTGCAATTTGCATTTATCATGTGCAGCCTTTTATAATTATAGCAGTTTTTACAAATTCACTAAATCGTTGAACTGAGAACCAAGCAATGCAATGACTGTTCACACCATTATTTATTAAGTTTGACCTGCAACTAAATGGTTATAAACATGCAAGCTCCATTGGTTTTATTAAAATTAAAAGTTTAAATGCCAAGCATATGCTAGCCACAGTCTGGATCAAATGTGTATTTGCCTCTGTTTCATATCATATTTCATATCCTGCACCTGCAATAACATTTAATTATTGAGCCAAATAACTAGTCACATAAAAATATTGGGCTTTTACCTTTGTACAGGAAAATATTACAAAAAAAAGTATTAGAAATGGATTTGGGACCATAAATGTACATGAAAAATACTGTATTGCTTAAGTCTGCATAACACAGTTTAGGTTGAATCACTGAATGTCAACGCCATTTGGAGAAATGGCGAGAATAAAAAAATAGGCTTCATATCCGAGTTATTCTTTTTGGTTTTCAAAAATTGTATGCATTATCCATTGTCGCTCATTTTCTGACATTCACAGATAATAGGGAGTCTCTTTAATCATCAGTAATAGTATTTTCTAATCTCAATTAATGATTAAATTATCTTTGACTGCATGTAATCATTTTCGTTATTATTTCAGAAACAAAAGAGTGAATATGCGAAAAATCCATCTGAGAAGATCAAAAGTGAGCTGAATACAGCCAATCTTAGAATTCGACAGATAGAAGAAACATTGTCAACTGCACTCTCTCAGTCAAGCTTTGTAAGTGTTCATATGCATTTATTTTTTCTTTACTAGTTAACAAAATAGATGCACTTTCAAACCTCATTCAGTACAATGACTGCCTTTTATTTACTTTAACATGGATTTTTTCATGGTAAAGGAAAATAAATACTGCCTGTTTTTCTAAAATACAATGTTGTGCATAAACAAGTTTTGTCTATGCCGTAGAAGCTAATCATCAATAATATTAGTTTATCCATTTTTCAACTAATGCAACTAAAATATCCAAACAATCAGCAATAAAATGAGAAAAAAATATTGTGATCAAATTTTTTTTTTTTTTTTTTTGTAAGGAATTTTTATGGAACTTTTGAGTTTGGCTTTGCTGCACAACATATTTATTTTAGAAGATACTCTTACTTTAATGCTTTGCTTTTATTAATCTTTAACAATTCGACGACGCTTTTAATTATTTGTAGTTTTGGACGCCTAAGTCACCTCAAAACACTCGTTCTTATACACAGGACCCCCCTCCCCCACCTCCACCTCCCCGGCGACATACCTCCTCAATTCCCCACCAAACTTCTCTTCCTGCGACCGCACTGCCTCCTGTTCCTCCAATGCGGGTGGAATCGAAACAGCAAGCCTTGCCTTCAAACAATTTTGGGGAACAAGATTCCAATTCTCCTGCCTCAACAAATCAATATCCTCTTTCTCATTCAATGGACAACATTCAAAAAATAAATAACTGGGTATGTAATGTGCTAATTGTGCCGTTCATGTTTTGTTCAATGTCTTGGTGTAAATGTATTGAAGATGTAGGTTTTATTTCAAATTCTAAAATGTAAACTATAGAAATGCCTACTTATTACATTAATATTACAAAATTTGATAACATTATGTTGTAATTGCATTATTATGAGGTATGTCTACATCTATAAAATGGAGACAGGAGCACCATTTGGACTCTTCCATTTAACTTAATATCTAGATCATTCTGTAAGAGGTTTCATTGGGTATTTGTGGACACAAATTTTGACTAATACCTGAAAGATTTCCCCTCAGGGGGAAGATTGTAAAATCATTTTTCTAATGCTGACAACTGCTGCATGCATGGAATTTGTTAGGCATGCTCACAGTAAACTAACGATTGTGGTGGATTTTTCTAATGCAATTGTTTCTTTATGAAAACTCAATCATCTATGGTTGTCGAAAATGTAATTCCAATATTGACAAAATTGTCTGCGTTTGTTATCTTTTCAATAATCATGTTTATTGGCAATTTAAATATTGATTGCAAGGTGATTCATGGCAACATATATAACAATAATTTTGTAAAAATTGTGTAAGAATTTATTAAAATGTGAGAAACGTAGGTACTAGTTTCCCAAAATAAAATATGGCCTGATAATTTTAATCTTTTTTATTTTTCCACAATTACATTCACAAATAAGGCCATTGAGCGGTGAAAAAAGTTCTATCTCCTCTCATTTAATTTTGAGATAGTTTGATATTAAAATATGAATTTATAAATTATATATCTGTACAAGTGACTGTTGTAAGATATCATTTTATGTCAAATTTTAAATTTTCAGTTAAACTTATTTCAATTTATAGATAAGTAATACGAACATTGCTCCATTTTGATTATTTTGTATAGATACCTAGCGTCCCAACCCACTCCAGGCAACGATCCAGTCCTGACGCTATCCTCCATTTGAATGAAAACCTCAGGCATCACCAATCGCCAGATCTCTCCAGGTCGCATTCAGATGTTGTTGCATCTTCCCGTAAATTAAATTCCTCCGATTCAAATTGTTCAGATAAGAACATGAAGCGGAGTAAAACTGCTGAAAATAATACCTCCAGAGCCTCTTCCTTTGGTGCCTATGATAGTGCTTCGACAGATAGTCCACGAATAACTCCACCAGGAACACCTCCCCCACCTTACAGCAACTTTGAGAGAATCGAAAATGCTGAAGGCATTGAGGGAGGTGATGCGAGTGCCAGTGATGAAGTAATTATTTATTATTTGGCAATCTCTTTTGATTACAGCTTACAGGTCAAATTTTAATTGAATCAAACTTTGTTTTTAGTCCCCTCTAAGTCCAACGGGCAAAAGTCCATGCACAGGTGATATTGATGAAATGAAAATGGAATGTTCAGACAATCAGTTACATCACGTAAGATTGTGTATTTTTTTGTGTGCACACAAATTGTTGACAGGGTAGAAATGCATTATTAGTTATTTTTTTACGTTTTTAAGGTTTCAGAGATGTCGCCTTTAGATGGCACACCTCCAATGGGGAAGAACATATCAGGTCTCGGAATATCATTTATTCATCAACATCCCATAATATCAATGGAGGAAGAAGATCCTTTATCAGATTCTGAATTGGTATGTGAACATCTTAGCGTATGAGTCTAAAATAATTGTTTATATACGGGAAATTATGCTGTCTATTTCTGATTAAGCGTCCCTGTTACGTGTTGAGACCCAGAATCTGTTTTTACCCCAACTAAAACATTGATTTGCATATATTTTTAGAACCATGCCCATATGAGTGATCATGGTCCTTATAAGAAGTGGACCAAATTGTGCAAACATCATTGCCACCTGTCAATATTTATCAGTTACCTGATTTCTAATAGTGATCCTTCTAGTGCTGTACGTTTGTTTTGGAAAAATCAGTTTGTCATTTTCCTGTTTTCTGCTTAGAATTGAGCTTCATTTTTGTCGATTACTTTTTTCTATAGTTCTTCTACTTGATTTCGGTTCTGTATGAAGAGGGAACTGTGAAAGAAATGAAAAAATGGGCCTATGAAATTCATTCCACATTTCTGATGCCTGGAGCGGTAATTGTTTGTTTTCTTGCTGCTTTTTTTTTCTTCCTTTTTTTCTAAATGTGTAATATTTGGTTTTAATTTTCCAGCCTTTAAAAGTGAATAATATTGATGAAAGCATCTTGCGTGGAATTGGTATGGAACATGTTTTCTTTTTAATTTTTCTTGTTTGCTATAGTCGCCCTAAAGGCGGGTACACCAAGGAAACATTTGTTTCGCAACAATGTTTCGTTGGTGTGTACACTCCAAAAAAAAAGTTTCGCAACATTTTAGCGCAACTTTTTTCTA
>JAQGAO010001100.1:0-26608 GCA_034697705.1 Ommatoiulus sabulosus | reverse complement strand
AATCATGCAGAAAAAAAAGTTAAAACTTCAGAGCTGTTTACAACTTTCACATTCTTCTGAAAAGTCTTTAAAAACTCTTGCTGATATTTAGGGATAGCACCTTAGGTGTCAACGTTACTACGCAGTACGCCCATGGATAAGTGATGACCGCTTAAATGGAAAACTCGGATAAGGGTACATAAGGGTTACAATTATACACACACATACATGAAAATCGATCGACACTTTCAATCTTCAACATACTAGATAAAGTACATTACAGTAGATTTAAACTAAGTACTACTTCAGTCGACTCGCGTTTTTCTCATGATTTTTATGAAAATAATGCCACTATTGCGAAGTATCCCATAATTATCAAATGCAAATTTGGTGCTCAGTCGGATAATTCAGACGATTTAAAAATTAATATTTTCGTTGTAGTAACATTGTTTGATAACACTAAGATTTTTTGTTTAACAGACTATATAAGATTTTAAGTTACCCCTTATTTGATTGCTCTGAGCATAAGCTAAAACAGACGCTGCATGCAAAATCCACATAAATTAAAAATCGGATAAGTGCAAAAGTTTTCCTTGCCCGGACGGGTTTTCACTTAATTAACCGAGTTCGACTGTCTGTATATCAGGAAGATTAAAATATTCCACTATAATACAGTGAAATCTCATTAAGAAAAAATTGATTTATACGAATTTCCGATAGTACGACCACATTTCCAATTGTCATCCTATAGAGGCGTGAACGAATAATGTTAATTATTTCGTATAAAAGGAATTCCAAATCCTGATATTACAAATTTTCGGCTAAAACGAATGAATTTGCGAGTTCCCATACATTCGCGCTATGTTACGTTCAAACGAACTTTAAACAATAAGAAAAAACGGTAAGTTATAACAATGTCACGTAAATCCCTGGTCAAAGTTTCAGCCCCTTTCCATTCATAGACGTGGTCACGTGGGGTGGAATTTCTTATAAGGGATTCGTCCGACTGCTAGTAATACGAATTACCGCTTAAAAAAACAAATTTTGACGACAATCTGGATTCGTCTTAACGAGGCTCGACTGTTTTTGGAAAATTTAATAAAAGTAGAAGAGGGTCATGATGTACATAAAGTAAATGATGCATCCACTCAACAATGAAGCATTGCAGTTATGCTAAATAATATACTGTACTGTATATGTTTATAACGTACGCTAAATTATTACACACGATTTAGGTGATTTTGCCAGATTTGTTGTCATCAGTGCTTTTCAATGGCAGTTTTTCATAAATAAAATGGGGTCAGAATACCCACTAAGTAGGAGGTTTGGTTGAAGGAAGAACAGTGGGGTAATTACGGGTAGAAAAGGTGTAAAATTGTAGGATAATTCGACTGCATGTTCCCAGTTTTCACATTTTCAAATAAATAATTAGAAAATTTCTAAATAATGATGTCAACAGAGTCTACACCCTGGTAAACATTTTTGGTAGTAACTCCTGACAGTCACACGTGAATGTTTAAAATATCCCAGCTCATTTTCGTATGTTTTATGTTATAAAAACATGAGAAAAATAATTCAAAATGCATGCATATAACCTTCCATTTTAAATTTCATTCATCTGAAGTAGCCTACTACGAGTAGACTATGGTTTGTCTTAAACCAGTGACCCAAAGTGCTAAGATGGAATCCCTTAATAGAGTGCTTTTTGATATGAAGTAATTTTATCCAGATTTCTTTCAAATTAACTTTTATCATACTGTACAATTGCATATCAAACTATCTGGTTGCATTACAGATTACAAACAAAAATATTTTTTTCTAATTCAGAATATAATAACATAAGATGCGTTATGCCGTATAGAATGTGATAACATAATGTGTTCCCAATTGAAGTCATTTGAAGTCAATTGTAGTGAACAAAAAGTCACAATTTACATACATGTACAATCAGAAGTCAATGACAAGATCATCACATCACAGTCAATTTACATACAGTATACAGTACAGTATTTCAAAATGGGCTGTATCGTATAACAGTGCTACTGAAGGAGAAATAAACTATATTTTACAAGTTTTAATCAAAATATATACTATAAACTCATTACAAACAGTTTAATTAAAGATTCATGTTACAGTCGTGGTTACAGTTTCGGTTGGTACTCAGTCTCATTCGTTTTTCGGGGCACCCACTACTTTCCATAAATCTACTTATTCAACTTCAGGAACTTTCGATGACCACCCATTTAAACAAGAAAATGTACGATATAACAATATACGAGATACATTATGCATGTATAAATCAAGAGCAGGAATAACGAAAGAATCATCAGAATTTAGAAAACTTGCAGAAATAGTCACGCTGTATCTCTCGGATAAAATCACAAAAGCTCCCTTTCCAACCACATACAGTATTTGGTTGTCATGTAACTCACAGTTAGATGCGCGAGCAACGAAGTGTAATTTAGATAACTTACCACAATGACTCGAGAAGAAGTTGGAAACTTTTAGTCATGATTTCCAACAATTTTCAGAAATCTACGATGTGCTTTGCTCGGACTGCGAAACTGCTAATGCGTGGTGGAATTGAAAGTACTTTACTTTATATGCACTAAAAACGTACGTGCATGTTTTGAAGTTGTTTACATCTTTTTCATTTGATGGAAGTTGTTCCTTAATCCTTATGTTTCTACACACTTTAGTTTTCACTTTCGACGAATCACAGAAATGATTTCAAAGAAGAGATCAGTAGAAATTTCCTGTTATCATTCGCTTCTGTGATTCGTTCGTCACATTGCTGGACCATTTAAATGCGGAACTCAGACAGATGCATTATACGAATGGCACTGTTGGCATGAACAATGTATTGTACAAGCATAGTAAAACTGTTAATAGATCAGCCAATTATTTTTCTACGAGGGATGTTCATTAAGTTTTCGGAATCAATTTTTTTAAAAAAAATTGCATTGATTTTAATAAAATTTGGTAGAGAAACACACGTAAAATTCCATTTTGAAAGATGCATTTTTTCTATCGTTCTGGCAGCCATGTATGCCTCGCTCAAAAAATGGTTAAGTCAAAGCTTCCAAATCATCATTTCTGACAGAAACTGGCCGTCCACTTCTCTGAGCATCTTGTCTGTCTGTCCATTTTTGAACTTTTCAATCCACTCATAAACCGAAAGTTTGGGCATTACTTGGACCTTAAACAATTCACACATTTCAGCTCCTGAAACTCCTTCTGAAGTTAAAAAACGAACACCAGACCGCTGCTGAGTCACTATCTCCTCCTAGGAGTTTGAAACATATATTTTAATATTGAAATATGTTCAGGAATGATGGAAAAAAATTTCCAATAAATTTCCTTGAAATTCATATAGCCTTTTTATTTAAAAAAAGATGATTGCGGAAACTTATTGAACACCCATCGTATTTACGAGCTTAGAAATGAGAAAATAAACTGATAACCTAGCATTAACTTTAATTTTAACAGAATCAGAACAATTTTTGAATAATAAATGCATTAACGGAAGCAAGTCCGTCTAAATTTTCTGTGACCTTGACTATTTTAGGTACAATACACATGCACTGAACTTAAATTGATGACCACTTCAGTGATTTTGTTACGGAAAATCCACATTCATATTCCCGTTATTCAAACAATATATTCCTAGAATTCACTGTTTTTATTCTTGAGAAATAATAGTTACGATATCTAATGCGGTGGAAAAAAATGAGAAAATTCGAAACAAAAATATTTCGTCATTTTTGAAATGGTGCTGCATGCTAACTGTCAACATGCCAACTTGGGATCAGATTTCCATTTTTTTTCCCTTCATGCTATCTCAGTTGGTATATTACACCCACGGAAAAATGTCCACTTGAAATGTCTTCTTTATGAAAAAAAAAACACTTTCGAAATTGAGAGGGAAACCTTCGCAGCTTGGAAATTTTTTCACATTTAGCAATTTATGGGGGAAATGTGGCAAAATTTTGAAACCTGTTGAAGTTGAACAAATCTCTTTGCATTTATTTTGCGCAGCTTTTAAAAATTGTATACATGTACATGTACAGTGTATATGCCTTGTTCTTCCAAAAAATGTTCCAAACTATCAAATTAATACGAAGACATTTCAGTATTATTAAACAAAGTAATAAGCTATTTTTGCAACAGTGAACATCGAGTGCAAAAAATATGAATTCGAAAATAGCTCATGGCTATATGAGAGAAAAAAAAGGCAATTTGATTATCAGATTGCTTAAAGTAGGACTGTAAGTAGTATACTGTGAGAAACGTTCATGAAAATGACATAAAACTAAGTAGGAAGCAAAAAGAAAGCGCAGGTAAATCCAACGGAAACTAAAAACCTTGAAATTCTGTTCAAAACATCTCATAATAAGAGGAACAAGTTGTATTAAAAAAGATACGAAAGTTCAAACTTTTCATAAAGTGGTTCCTGCACATGTTGTATATTTGTCCCACATCTACAGTGAATGAAAATACCTCGAGATGCATTTAAAACATATTTCTGATATGCGGTTTATATTCTTAAGTTATTTACTAAAACATATTTTAAAAAAATGAAATTTAGGTTTCTCGATACTTTTTGAAAAATAGCTTTTATAAAAAATATATTTTAAGAGGTAACTAATCCCGATGATTAAAAATAAAAACATTCGATTAGTGCTTTGGAAATGTAGTTTAAATGTTATTAAAAAAATTCGTATTAATTAAACTCATATATGAATGTTTTTTTGTAGATTTTTAAAATATATTTTCAAATAGGTTTATATTAATTTATCGAAATATATTGGAAATATATTATATATATTCGCACAATATTTGGAAATAACTCGGATGTTCCGATTTATTCACATATTTTGAATAATTCGTACCGGTAGATATATTTTAAACCTAAAAATACACTTCTCCGAAATACATTACCAGAAATTTTTTTATTGCACAAAATGCATTTCCGAATATATAATTCTAAAGCTATTTTTCGATAATTTTTTTCGATAATCTATATGGCCTTTTCTGATTTAATCTGGTAAATTTTCATTTCTGGCCACACATATTTTTTCCACCCATGTATTTGAGTAATAAATATCTTAAAGATGATATTTACTAGCATTCACTGTATTTCAAACGGTGAAATTATACTATTATAATCGAGATAATCGAATATTATTACATGTACTTTTTTCGATTCGTACAGTTATTGGCCAACATGGTCGAATTTCGTTTTGCACCTAAATGCAGACGACATTTAAATGCGGCCATTGCGGAGGCCATCTCTCTGGGTTCAAACTCACCCCTTCGTTGTTGTCCGCATTATTTACCAAATTAACCACGTGATGAGGAGGGTGCATTGTAGACAAAACGACAATGAAGCAAAATTGCCTGAGGACACGATATTTCGGCAAGGGTGAGGCCTGCCACTGCGAGGCCCACCCAGGTAAACATGTGCAAATTAGGCAAGGCAACCATGAAGGAGAGAGTTAAAACCAGTCGTTGATACCTGAAGAAAAAAATTCGTTCTACGAATTGTGTGTAGGTGCAGCTAGGGCCAGAACTTCAACCAGTGATTCACAATTTCTAGAATTAAGATTATTCACAAATTGGGGATTTTTTCTGTCAAGTTTGAAGTAAAAAAAAACCTTCGAAACGACTTATTTTTATTAATAAATACAACTAAACTCAAGGGACGTCAACATTTGTTCGTTTACACTGTACTTCGTATTAACAGAAGTCAGAAAAACAACATGATTTCCACAATAAGACCTAAAGTTTCATCGAAGTTTAGATGAAATCCTACCCCGCGTTTATGAATGGGAAGGTGCTGCAACTTTTATAATGCACCTTTTTTCATATTGTCTAAAGTTCGCTTTTTTAACGTAACCTAGCGCGAATGCTGAGGAACTCGAAAATGTATTCGTTAGAGTAGAAAATTTGCAATATCCGAATTCGGAATTCGTCTTAAACGAAGACTTTAACATTACTCTTTAATTCTCTAGGACGGGTACTGGAAATGAAACCGTGCTATTAGAAATTCTTATAAAGCGTGTTCTTCTTCATGAGGTTCCTTAAGGAGAACTTGTAGGAGCTAGAACTTATGGAAAACCATGTAGAATTTTATTTGAATCGAGAACTTGTAAATACCAACATGGTGACATCACTCGTAAGATGCCCTGAAGACATGTTTCCGCAACTCTTGTCATGTCATGGCCATAACATGATATTAGGGCGTATGATGTATGGTAAAAGAGCAACTTGAATTTAAAAAAAGAAAAATGCTTTTCCAAGAAAATCAAATTATAATAAAATTTCGTGATGCAAACAAAAACTTAATTGTTAAACTGTATATGCAAAAAGTGTTTTACTGTAATCATGGCTAAACTAATTTTACTGTAATCATGGCGAAACTAAGGTTTCTGTAAATAAACTTATGTAACTATACTGGAACGTTATATCCACACTTAAGCAACTTATTTTTAGGAACATACTAAAACAACTTATAGGACGTGCAGCTTGCTCAAGTTTGATCGTTTCTACGCAGTAAACGAGCAACTGAGTGGAATTAGTAACGAACTGTCCACGCTAAATCAGCAACATTACAGGAAACAGAGATGTTTATTGGTGTTGCTTAAACTTTCTTCGATGTTTAGCTCATTTTATGGAGGCAGTAAACTTAAGGGGACTTTTGTTTCTGTTGTCATGAACAATAAAAGGAATTTTCGTCAATATCCAGCTACTTTTAGGAACATGTTGAAGAAGCGAGCATTTGAAACAGAAAGTTTCTTCAGTGTGGACTTAGTGTGAAATTAATTCATTTAATTTAATAAACGTTTTTTTTGTTTACGAAGATGATTGATGCTGCTGGTGCAGTTTTGTAGATTCATGATTTAATTTCAGCACCAATGTATCACGAAAAATTGAGGAACAAAGATGACGAAACTTGTTTGGGAAATATGGAAATGTTTTGGGGATAACAAAAGGGCCAAGGTTGATGACTCCCAGTCTCCCATGTCAAGTAGGGAACATCAACCCAAATTCACCCACGTACCATTTGTACGACTATGCACTAGTCCACCAGCTAGTACAATATCTTGTCACTTGTCACTTTAATAACCCAACTAGAGAGTAGACAAACATTAAATTCAGTGCAGTATACTTGAGTAAGCTTTCAGTTACCTTTTAGAAGTAGGTCGTTACCTTAGAAATGATCAGTTTTAATAGATGTTCAATTTCTTTGAAATTCGCATAAAAATGCCATTTTCTTTCTAATTCTTGCAAAAAGAAAATCCTTATTATCATATCCTGAATGGCATTATGATAACAATGGAACCTCTTTAAGAAGAACTCGCTTTATATAAATTTCTAATAGTACGAAATCATTTCTTAGTTTAAGACGAATTCCAAATTCGGGTATTACGAATCTTTGACTAAAACGAATGAATTGTCGAGTTCCTGCACATTCGTGCTACGTAACGTTAAAACGTACTTTGGGCAATATGAAAAAAATAAGTAGGTTATAACTGAGAATTCCCCGATAAAACTTTGCAGCACCTTCTCGTCCATATACATGTATGTGGGGTAGGATTGTATCAAAACTTCGCTGAAACTTTAGTCCTTATTGTAGAAATCCTGTACTTTTCTGGCATCTGATAACACGAACTACGGTTTAAACGAACACATTTTGAAGTCTTTTGAGATTAGTCGTAACGAGTTTCGATTGTTTCAGGTTATTTACTAAGTCGCATTTAAAAATAAAACAAATCGTATTTAATTGAAAAAACTTCAAAATTGACCGAAAGCATCCCCAATTTGTGAAAAAAAAAAACTTTTGCTTGATTGGCAAGATTGCTTGATTTGCAGCACCTTCTCGTTCGTACACGTGGGGTAGAACTACATCTAAATTTCAATGAAACTATAGTTCTTATTGATGAACTCCTGTTTTGTTTGAATTCTGACACACGTTCGTCTTAACGATGTTAGACTAGAAATTTACTGATACTTTCCTGATAGATTGGAATGTGTGTTAACTAACTTTCCCACAAAAATGAGTTTGTTGTAAACAGTATGTTGTAAACTGTTTTTTTTTTTTTGTAATAAAATATATTACCCCCACAATCTATGTATTCAATAAACTAAGTTTTAATGAAACAACTGCGTGTTTACTTTCATCTTAATAAAAAAAGTATGTTACGACCACTTCATGTTGTTGAAGATACAAAGACATCAATAAACAGTAATATTCGTAAAAAAAAGTTGAGTTTTTAATTGGCCATGTTATCCTTCCAATAATTATAAGCTTATGTTTGTACTGTAACAGGTTTACAAAATACATTAGCACTTAGATAGTACGATGAACTGAGAGTGTTTGAAAAAAATTTCCTTATTTATTTCCTTCTTCATATTTGAAGGAAGATTACAGTTCATGAAAATGGTAAACAAACACAGATATGAGTTAAAATGTTAAAATTTTAAATATCAATTGAATTTGAAAGAATGAAAAGAAAACATTTTCATTTATAAAAGCATTATGAATACACAGTTTCGTTTATATTTCGTTTTGCTTTCTACTTTTCAGAAACCTGGCTGAGATATGAATGCATATTAAACTCCTGCGTAGGAAGAAAGCTTTAGAAATATTTTTTCGGAAATGCATTTTTTAAAAATTTCTGAAAATTCATTTGTACTTTTAGCTTTAAAATACATTTACGAGTTATTAAAAAATGAATAGATTGGAACATCCGAGTAATTTCCAAATGTCGTGCGTATGTATTTTTAAATGTTCGTATAAATTAATGTGAACCTATTTTAAAATATATTTTAAAAAATCCACAAAATAGATTAAAAAGACTGTATTTAACATGATGTTAATGGCCTTTAAAATTCTTTTCTAAAGTACTATTCAAATATTTAAAAAAAAACATCGTGGATTATCTTACGATATATATTTTTCGATGAAGCAAAATACATTTTCAAGTGTATTATGCAAAATATATAGTATATTTTCATTAAAACGAATTATTACAAAACGTATCAAACGTATCATTTTCAATTTAAGTTTCTTGATACGTTTTGTAATAATTCGTTTTAATGAAAATATACTATATATTTTGCATAATACACTTGAAAATGTATAAAAAAAAATAACTTTGCAAATATATTTTAGTTAATAACTTTGTACATATATTTTAGTAAATAACTTTGTTAAATATATTTGGCATATCAGAAATATGTTTTAAATGTATCTCGAGTTATTTTCATTTAGATGTTGAACGTTATAAAAAATAAATTAAAAAAAAAATTCCAAGTGAAAAGTTTTTTGCGCATTATTTGCACCGTTTTAGAAATCACTTGAGATAGGAGGGTTAGTAAACAAAGCACTTCATTTTTTTAAAAAAAAATTGAAATGACACACTCGTACAGCACCAGCACAAGCAACTTTTAAGTTACAATAAATAGATTCTGCCAAATTTACAGAAATATGGTAAGTATAGTGTGACAATAAACAGAAACAGTTTTTGAAAGAAAAAAAAATAATTTCAAATATAAAAAAGATGCATTAAGCTTTCTGGTCGATTTCCCCAGTGCCATGATCACAGACCTGAATAAGGTCAGTGTTTAAAACACTTTGTGCCCAAATCTCACCGTTTTAAATCCTCCATTGTTTCCAAATTTCAATGGTTATTGCTTTTTATAATATGCACCCCGTGGAATGCACCGCAACAATGCTGTCATGTAATTCAGTCAATAATTCCCAAGATTTTTTAATAGAGACATACCCTTGACTCCCGAGTTGATTTGCTCTAGATTTGCCCCATTATATTATTACGACCTTTAAAAACCCTTAAACGACCGCATGTTTGTGGATATTCAGGTCTAGACCAATATGATACAAAGCCACGTAAACAATAATTAAAATATTCCAATGAAATTAATAAAATTAATGACATAAAAAATCTTCCTTGAGCACAACTCGGTCAGGGCGTGGGTGAACGTTATTTTAAGGAGTGCTTTAATGTTTTAATATTGACAACTTTTTCTTTTCCAATCAAGAAGATTGGTAAGGCAGTTTTAATTAAACAAATTAAACAAATAGGGGATTATTCATAAACAAAATTATCTTACGATTTCCTTGAATTTACATTTTTAACCTATTTTTAACATCCGTTTAATTTTTTTTTTTGATAAAATATTCGATTAAATTTGCATTATCTTTTTTAAACATTTTTTGTTTTTGTAAAACTTTACATTAATGACATTACGATATTTGTTTTTCCAAATTTAAACGTGTTTAAGCGACAGATTTAACTCATTTCCAAACAATAATTTGGATTTATAAATGCTATTCAAAAATTCATAAATGCTTTTAAGGATAATTTTTTGTTTGATTCATTTATAGAATTAATTAACTTTGTTGATTAATTTTACTTTATATGAAAACAAACGTCATTTTTGAAATTATTTTACATACTAGTTATGTTGAACATACTTGTTATATGATCAACATGTTTTACATCCAATTAAATTAATCAAAATATTTATGTATTAAATTTATAGAAGAGGAGAATTAATTAACTTTTCAGTTCTGGATTAAGATTTGTTATCATATGTAACGCACCTCTTATAACACAAAAACACATCTAATTTACACGTGCGTTCAAGTGTTTTAACATGTCATATTTCTGTAAAACTATGGCTATAGTTTATGACGCATGACATTGTTATTTTATGAGCAAAATTCAATTTCTTCGAAATTACCTGTTCATCTTCGAGTAACCTTAGCCTTCACTTCATTATAGAAAACCGAAATGGTGAAGTCATAAAATTAATAATCTATTCAAGGCACGTCCAATAACTCATGAGAAATTCGTGAAAAGTCTCTTGTTGTCCAGCCAGCACTAATTTTGGTGGTAAAAAAATTCATGAAAATTCAAAGGAAATCCTAATGTCTTATAACAACTCATTTTACCTGTCTTATAACGCTTGATGTGCAACGCGCGTTGTTCCGCAATCATAATTTCTCAGTATATTACTGATACTCAAATGTCTCACGTTGAATATTGTGCAATAATTATATACCAATTGCAAACTTCTTTATCCCATAAATCATTTTTGCAACAAAACATTGATGGATTTATTGGTAAAATCATAAACATTAAAAGTCGTATTGTTTGATGAAGACTCAAGCTTGTGCATTCCAAACGTTCAAGAAGTCCTCAAATTTAGAAAAAAAATGCCAAGCTTACTTCGAAAAAGCAACAAGAATCTGGTAATTCATAACCGTATTAAAACAAATTTCTAATACGTCACATTTTATGTATTCCTGATGTAAAACATTTGCATTTTTCACAGCATAATTACGCTTTCACGTTACAATTATAGAACAATAATAAGTATTATTTCATTCTGAACACAAGTACATAAATGTACATTACTTTAGAATATAAATTTGGAATAAACATGGAAGTATACACGTCTTTGATGTGCAAATTTAAAAAAAAAAGAAATCAAATAATGTATTCTAGCATTACTAGAATTTAGAATCAACATTCGGTAGAACCTCATTAAGAAGATCTCGCATTATACTAATTTCTGATAGGCCTATTCCCCGTCCTAGGTAAGGACGAATAATGTTATTTTTTTTCGTTTAAGACGAATTCAGATTTCGAGTATTCCGAATTTTCGGATAAACGAATGAATTTTCGAGTTCCCGAGCATTCACGCTACGTTTCGCTAAAACGAAATTTATATACAGTACGGGATGTATGTTATAAGGGGGAATTCCCGATTAAAAAGGACAGCACCTTAATTCCCATTCATGTACGCACTGTTTTATTTCATTCAAACTTCGATAAAACCTTACTTCGTATAGTTGAAGTCACGTTTTGTCAGACTTCTGATAATACGAACTATACGGTTTAAACGAATAGTTTTTGACATCACTCTAGATTCGTCTTATCGAGGTTCGTCGGTATCTTCAAAGTTTAAATTTGAAACAAAAACATTGCACGACATCGTACTTTTTACTCGAGAATTGTACGCACACTTTCAATTATTTGAATTCTGTTTTATAAAACCGGTTTGTCTGAATCCATATCTTGTACAACCAGTTTCTCCGAATTCATGTATATACTGTTTATGTACGATGTAAAACAATGCTTAATGTTTACCCATCGGTACACGGAAACTTGCTGATGCAATGCCAATCATACAATTCTAATATACCAATATACGATGCAATTTCCTCGAACTGACGCAGTGAACGACCTAACCAAATAAGATTTCCTGTAAAAATGCTTATTAAAAGCTAGAAAATCCCCTTTGATTACACGATGTGACGTACTCAGTTGTTGTCACTGCTCGGCGTGCAATAAAATTGGTAACCTTCAGTTTTTTTTCTTTGAATTTTACATTTTGCATTTTTGTGACAACACTAACCAATGTCAACCGATTTGTCCCAATTTTTCCTTTGTATTCAGATAAATGTAATGCGCGTGTTCTTGCATTTCCGGAAGTTCAACGTCACGCCTAAATGCTGGACCCGCTACCTTATCACAAAGAGGGCTTTCATGTCAATTTCAAGTTGCTTTGTTGTGATTTTGTTGTATTTTTTTTTAATTTGTTGATGTAAAATGTGGGTGTTTGGACTTTTTTACTCAATGAAAATGAAACCGTATAACCTAATATTCGTATCTGGATTACATCTGGATTATTTCTACATGTACAGTTGGAAACAGTTGGTGCTTTATAATATCGTAGTTTATATACTCAATACATGTATATCGATATTGAATTTAAGACATTTAAAGATTTATAATGCTAAATTCTAATATGTATATATCGCACACGCTGCATAAGGGTCGCAACTCAAAAATTGCCCATTTCCGGTTTTAGACGTCGCGTCGAGCGAAACGAGATTGAAAACGACACATCCCACATCTAAGTGAAAATGACTCGAAATAAAAACATTTAAAACACATTTCTGATATGCAAAATACATTTACAAAAAAATTGCTAAATTTTTTTTAAATACATTTAAAATTAGGTTTCTCGGTACGTTTTGAAAAATGTATTAAAGAAAATATATTTATAAGGTAACATGAAATACAGATAAGATGCAAATGCATTTAGGAATATGGAAATATATTCAGCAATGCATTTAAAAAGGAAAAAGGAAACTATAATATGGAAAAATGTATTGTTTTAATATTATAAAAAGTATCTGCAAATGCATGAATGCTTCGATCATGCATTAATTGTGCAAATACGTCTATAAAACCGCGTCACAAATACATACAGTATTTTGTTTTATATATATTTAATATATATATCAAAATCGATTTCTTGTTATATCGAAAAATACATGTATATTCCATAAAATAATGCGTAATATTTAAATTTATTGCTCGAAATATATTACATGTATTACTCGTTAATATATTATAAAGCTATTAATACACTTCTCCGAAATGCACTTTTCAAAAACATTTTTATTGAATTTCATTTCTGAAAATATATTTCTAAAGCTTTTCTTCGATGTGTAATCTTAGTAAACTATGCAGTTTTGCCTAAATAACAAGAATGTCCCTTTACTTTACCATAAATTATTCAATGAATGTGATTTTAAAATTTAGATTTATCTAAAATTGAAAAATTCTGAGTTGTGTCACTTCTGAAGCAGGTGTACGAAATAAAAAAAATTAAAATTAATTTGAACATGAAGCATTTAGACATAAATAATATATTCTAAATTAAAATAAAATTCATACTTGGAAATTACATTCACTACAAATAAACTAAATAAATTATTAATTCAAACTAGCAAAGTTTAAAAGCTACTTTCGCATACAATAGGAGTGCTCAGTCAGAATCTTTACGAATGGCACGTTTGACAGTCGTCTGACAGGTTAAATAATATAAGGAAACAGTCGAATCTCGTTATAAGAAATCGCGTTATACAAATATCTGATAGTACGAATTCATTTCCACTCCCAGTCATAGGGTATGGACGAATAATTTTAATTTCTTCGCTTAAGACGAAGTCAGAATTCGGATATTACATAATTTCTTCAAAAACGAATGAATTTTCGAGTTCTTTAGCATTCCCGCTACAATAAGTAATAACGAACTTTAGATATATGAAAAAACGTACGTTATAACGGGGAATTCCCCCGACAAATTTGCAGCACTTTCCCATTCATAGACTTGGGGATAAAATGTCCTCAAAATTTGATATAACTTTAGATTGTGTGGTTGTTGGTGTTGGTTGTTGGTGTTGTTGAAGTCATGTTTTGTCCGACTTCTGATAATACGAACTACGGTTGAAACGAAGCCTATTTCTAACGAGCCCGGGGTTTATTAGAGACAGGGATAAATGATTCCAAAAAACTTCTGTTAGCGTCAATATCCAGAATTTGACCCGCGGGAGGGGTATTGCCCTCCTCCACCCTAATTACATCCCATTTTCAAACTAAAATCCGTTCGATTAAGTTAATCCCAGGTGAAGAACCAGATTATCTTACCTTCGGATCGGATGGAGAAATTACGGTCTCAAGGTCAGCAAAACTCTTCACCAAAGTGAGCACAAATTCCTAAAGAGCGACGCGAGGACTCCACGTTCGGCCACAGCAACAAAAAAAGCTTTAAAAAAACTTTAAAAAAAACTTCCAAAAAAACTTTAAAAAAACTTCAATGAAACCGAAAGTACAAGTATGATTGGAAATATTTCCGAATTCGGGTCTCTCAATTTTTGAAATAATGGACTGAGATGTTTGTCCGACGACTTCACCAACTTTTGTGCTCGTCCGAGATTCGCGGGTGAGTTGATAAACCTCTTCCAAAGTCACGTCACGCGTTACTCACCTGTTACCTTCTTTAATGTACAAGTATACACGGGACAGTCCTCCAGGTGGCGCGGCGCAGCGGCACGACGTTCATACCTTCATTTTGAATTTAATGAAAAAATGCAGTTTTTACAGATATTGCTGTCATAGTTCAGCGAGTCAGTGACGCATCAAGTGGAAAATACGAAAGCTTTCGCAGTCGTTGATGTACGAGCGTAAATTTGTGAAATAACTTCATGCAAAGTTGCGAGTATTTCTCAGAAAAAAAATTTCCTGCTAAAAAGGAACTTCCATATATGGCTGAAATAAGTATCCTGCCAAGTGAATACGGTGGAACCCCATTAAGACGAACTCACTTGATATGAATTTTTGATAATACGAACTCATTTTCAGTCTCGTCCTTGGGTATGAATGAATAATATGTTAATTTCTTCGACGAATGCAGAATTCGGTTAATTTCAGTCTATCGGTTTTATGATAAATTTCTTTACAATAATTTGAAAATTATATTCATATTTTTCCAGTATTTCCTTAGAATTTCCAAAAACATTTAATTTTTGAATATCTCTACAAGAATTACTTGAAATTTAAGAAAATGTGGAAAATGAAATATGTATTACATATCTACAGTAAATATTGATTAAATATGAAGTTTAATGCGTCGTTTTTGCAATAATCACTAAATAAAATCCAATCAAAAACTATATTTTTATTATACTAAATATGTCTTAGTCCCTGCTTTTGTAAATTAGAAAAATCCTGAAATAAAGCCTTTGTTTATCTGAATTCTTCCATTTTTTCTTAATAGAAATTAAGAATGCCAATAGCTTATCATGGGTAATATGGTCACCCCTTCAGTAACTTGAAAAAATATATGACAGGTAATTGTGTCGGGCATATGAACGGGGTGACAAGGTCAAGTGCATAAAGATGGCCGTCAAGGAGTTGATGACCCACAAATTCCGTGCAGGATAAATATTTGCTTTAGCGAACGTAGAACATCATTGACTGAAAATACAGTATAAACTTTTCTGAAAGTGGAGAAATTGGAAGTTTAAGGGTATAGTAAGAATCAAGAATATACTGTACCTGCATGTATTCCTTCACACATAAAACTCAAATGTTTTTCACAAATGTTATGCTTAAGGTTTATTGAAAAAATTGATATTCTGTGTGGATACTGCGAATATTCGGAAAACTTCGAGAGTTATGGAAAATACTGAAATTCCACGAAATTCTCTTTAACTCCAATTTCTCCAAATTCAACATTGGAATCATATATAAAACATGAAAAATTTGAATCTATTCTTAACACTGTGTGGAATCACTCCTCATTTCCATTTCCTAAAACTTAAACGTAAACAAATTTTCTTGAATTCTGATACATGTTTCAATTTTAATGAAATTCCCTGTGCATTGCTTTTGAATTTGTCGATGTTTTCCAACATGTCAGAATCATCCACAACTTCCACAAACCCATCCTAAAGGAATTGTAACATGTTCGATAACTTCCGCAAATTCAAAAGCAAAATTTCTTAGAGGATTTGATTAAAATTGGTTACATGTATCAGAATTCAAGAAACATTGATTAATTTTTGAAGTTTTGGGAAATGATCAGTGATTCCATTTTGTGTTCAGAATAGATTCAAATTAAAGATACTTTAAGAAGCTTTTATACTAGCTGGTACACTGTGAATGAAAGAAAATAGGGTTCTCATTTGAACACTTGAAATGTTATTGTACCAGTACCTGTAAATATCGAGTTACAATTTCAATTATTTATTTCCATGCTATTTGTTAATTTAGTAATAAATTCTATTGATTTATGGTATATACGTGCAGTCGGTCAATACTCGTCAAATGTGACTTGCCAACTTTTATTTCATACATTTACAGTACTGTATGTGTGAAATTAAACAAAGGAACAATTTCCATAAAGTGCCAACCTCAAATCCATTGATGAATGAAATGGTTAATGTTGAAATTTAAAGTGTATTTGAAATGGCGTTTAGATGCAAGTGAAGAATTATATAAACAGTACATTCAGTATGAAAAACATGAATATTTCAAGTGCACTTTGCAACCGTTGTTGTTAACAAATAGAAATGACAAAGAAAACACGTTGAAAATAGCAATAATATACGTTACAAATTGTGACAACAAAAAACTTTCTAATTTGCCACAAAAAAAAACACGTTATAAACAACAAAACACACGTGAGAAATGATCAAAAGTACCTTAAAATTGCCAATAACACGTTAAAAATGACAAAAACACGTAGTGAATATTGAAAACCAAGCTATAAATTTCCAAAACGCATGTTATAAATGACAGAAAAACACGTTATAAATGGGTAAATCACATTATAACAATAATGGAAAAACCCTTTTTAAAATTGGTAAAAAGAACCACGTTGAAATTATCTAAAAAGATGTTAAAAATGGTAAAAAAGGAAGCACAAAAACGACAAAAAACAAATTAATATTAGTACAAAAAACACGATGTAAATGTTAAAAATACACGTTAAAAGTTTCAAAACAAAAGTTAAAAATGGCAAAAATGTAACTTTGAAACGGGCACAAAGCACTCACAAACCGGAAAATCTTTTAAATCTTTGCAAAAAAAAACATATGTTAAAATTGCCAAAAAAAACACACAAAAAACATGATAAAATTGCAAAAAAGGAAACCACGTTATTAATGACAAAAACACGTTAAAAATACAAAAACTTCGTTAAGCATATCTGTCGGAGTACCCATATTGTAAACCATCAGCACAAAGAAATATTCATATAGTTCAAAATAATATGTTCTATTTCATGACAGTTTTATCAATGGTTTCCAAATTTCATCATTTTTGTAAACAGGCGTTGGACTTATTTTTTAGCCCGTCCCAAAACGGAAAGAACGATAAGGAAAAAATTGAAGCATTATCAGATTTCCGTATTAGTTGCACCGGAAGTCATTTCAAAACAGTGAAAACGAAAGTCATGAATGAAATGTATGGGTCTGTTTCAATTTCCCCAACCGTTAGAGAACATCCTAAACGTTCAAACAACGTCAGCAGGATACAACATGAGCAACACAAGTTCATGTTACCACAGTTCATTTCAGTTTTTTTTGTTTCTTAAAAAAGAACAATTTTGCAATTGGTAGTTCATAAAAAGGGAAATTACGCAAATCTTTGCATAATTTAAACCGATTAAGAATTGGTATTTTTTAAAGAAATTTTTTAATGAATCATGTGACAATTCCGGGTGTTTTTCCATCACGACATTTTGCGCTAAATGAATAAATGAAGGCGGGCCATTACAGCACGGCAGCAGTGATGTCAGACAAAAGAGGATCGCCCATGCATTAGTAATCAAAAGTGGGTCCGGCATCAAAAACGCCAAATCATAAATGTGCACGTTTGAAAAAGTTGGATTCAATAGTTCGACTATTATAATTTGTCGGCTAAAACGAATGTATGTCGAGTTATCGACAGACTTGGGCGTTAGTCGAATTAATTTTCGATCATGCATTAAAATTAAATAGTCACTTTTAAATTGAAATGACTAATTTAATCGTTAATCGTTAATCATATTGTAGCATTAGTCGCTGGATCAGAATAAGTACTTAGGCCGGTTCCACACGCAATGTTTTGCCATCAGTTTTGCATGATCATGCCAGACTTGTCCAGCAAAACATTACGTGTAGACGCCAAAATTTGACGTTTTGCATGAATTGAATGATGGCTTTTTTTCATTGTGTACATGCAAGACTGCAGACAGGTTGGTGCGTGTGGACGCACGTCAGTCTAATTGGTCAAACTTCGCTCCCCTGCGTGCCCCTGCGAAGAGAAGTGCAAATGTATAACTCATTGGATTCGTTGAATTCGGGAAGAAAAGGGCCATTTAATGCATAAAGCAACATTTAAAAAAAAAATCTATGAAAAACTAATTTAAATAACAATAAGGAAAGCACAACAATTCTGTCTAAATATTTGCTTTATTTAATAAAAACGGGAATTTTTGCACTAATTTCAGCTAGGACAAATTAAGTTATGAAAACTTATTGGTTTCGACGAATTCAGCGAGAATAGGGCCATTTGATGCATTAAACGAAATTGTTAAAGTTTATTTAAAACTAATGGGGGGAAAAGCACCAATTTAATAGAATTCAGCCGAAAAAGGGCAATGATATGCATAAAACAAAATTTTCAAATATTTTTAATCAAGCGAATTGTGACAATCTTCTGGTTCCTATTGTATAGTTATCGGAGAAGATTCACATAAGAGAATGCTCCTCTCTTCAGTAACCACTCCCGGAACACTGTGAAAGACGTGCAGACTTTTTTTTCAATTTTTGGGCACGTAATGCAATGATCGTCACTATAGCAGTCATTCCTCCATGTTCCACGCGTTCCACGCGTGTTTTGTTGTCAGTATTTTTGCCCAATGCCACGATCATGCAAAACTGATGGCAAAACATTGCGTGTGGACCCGGCTTTAGTGGAATAAAAAGTTCAATCATGCTATAAATGAATGACTAAAATTGATGACAAAATTGCCTCTGATAAAGGATATTTTTTTCGAATTGTCAACAGTTTTGCCAACTTTTTATAGTTTGGCAAATTTTTCGACAATATTGCTAATTTTCCACTACATGTATTTTTCGAATTTGGCGATAATTTCTATTTTCGACGGTTTTTTCAAATTTTCGAAAATTTTTCGAATTTCTTGACAATTTGTTATTTTTGACAATTTTTCAAAGTTTCGGCAGTTTTGCGAATTTTCGACAGTTTTGCAGAATTTTAAACAATGTTACTAGTTTTCAATAACTTTAATAATTTTTTTGATAATTTTTCGAATTTTAGACAACTTTGCAAGTTTTTTGACAATTTGGCGAATTTATTGACAGTTTGGAGAATTTTTCAACAATTTTAAAAATTCTCGACAGTTTCGTTATTTTTCGACAAGATTCATGAAGATACTGTATATTAAAGTCTACAAAATTAGACATTTAGTCGTTGCAAATATTGACTAATGAATATTAGTCTTATAATTAGTTTAGATTACGACTAATCAATCACCAATAAGAATAAGTAGTCGTTAGTTTTGACTGATCAATCGACTAACAAATGCCAACTTCTGGTTATCGATCATTTTCGCTACGTACCCTACGTATATGAAAAGAAAGGTACGTTATAACGGGGAATTTCCTGATAGAAGTCACAGCACCTTCCCATTCATATGTACGGTACGTTGGGTAGGATTTTATCCAAACTTCGATGAAACTTTAGTTCTTATCGTTGAAATCACCTTTTGTCAGACTTCTGATAATACGAAGTAATGTACGACTTAAACGAACAAATTTCCACGTCCCTTTCGACTGTAGTTTGTACTGAACTTACAAAATCATATATTCCTTTGTCATGACTTCTTTTGTTTTTCAGAGATTAGAAGCTTCAGGAAACATAGGGTTCTTTTTTTTCAAGAAATCAACTACAATTCCTGGTACAAACCCTCGGCTAAATTTCAAATCCAATTTAAGGGACGATCTTGACCCTTCTTGTGTCATTGATAGATGCATTCTGCATTCTGTTCGCTTCTCAACAGTTCCAAAAGTCGTATTTTTGCTTGGCTTTTCAACAGCTGATCTTAACCTCGTTGATCCATATTGTATTTAAAGGAGGCATCCAAGTTCCGTAACAACTGCATAGAAAAAGGTAGTCAAACACGAAATGTAGGACACATCGACGATGATGTCAAGCTAATGCAACTACTGCGTGTGTCGCGTCATGTCCTCGACGATAACCTCCACAAACCGGGACACAGTTTGAAAGTGAACTTGCAACATGGGAGAAAAACAAAGAAAAACACCTTTGAATGCATGTTCCTTGCGATGAAACCAATGATAACGCTATAACCACGCCCCATGACTTCCTCCATAGTAGACAGTATGGAGACGTCCAAATTGGTGGAAATACTGAGGAACTTTCTGTTTCTGCTGCGTGTTCCTTCAACTTGTTCTTGTATGTTCCAAAATAATGCTTAAAGTTATTGTTTATGACAACAGAACAACAGGGAAAACATTTCTGTTCCTTGGAGATTTGCTGTTTCAGCGTGGACAACTCGTTGTTCGTTCCACTCAGTTGCTCGTTTCCTGTCTAGAAACGAACAAACTGGAGTACATGTACTATGTTCCTATAAGCTGCTTTTTCGGTGTTGACAGATTGTTCCAGGAAGTTGGAACAAAGTCAACTTTAGTGAAATGATTCTGAAATAAGTTGCTTCCGTGTGGACAGAATGTTCCAGTATGTTTACTTAAGTTTGTTTCCACAAACAACTGGCAACAATTAGCACCAAAACGTTGCTCAAAATTTTCTCCAGTGTGGACTGTTTTTAATCTTTGTTACTAACCACAAAACTATAAAAACATAACAGTTATCCAATGGTCCTCAATCGCTCTTATATTACAAGTCATTTGTAAAGAGCCTATGTACGAGATATAGGCTCTCTAGTCATTTGCAGATTCAAGCGCCCTCTATGAAGAATTCCGGGCAACGTGGTTACACAACACCTAAATTGTGCAGAAATGCGCTGATTGGTTCACTGAAGCGCCCTATGCTAGAATGGAGTTTTACATCATCTCATTTTCAACATGACAAATGAAATACATATAATGAAGAAATAATATAATACTTCATTATGTAGGCTAAATGAAATTCTTAAGCAGCAGATGGCATTGCATGTATTGGAGTAACAGACCTTTACTTGGAAATATAAGACAAATATACTGTAAACGCAGTAGTATTAACCTAGAAATCATCCAACAACGTTTCAAATTATACTGATGTAATATTTATTGTTGAGTTTTGTAAAATCTGACTTTTTTTATAAATATGAGATTATTTCAAAAATAATGATACGTGAGATGGACGATGTTGGTTTTCCCTGTTTATTAACAGCGATGAATTTCTCATTAAAATAAGTTAGATGAATATAAAATAAACTATGAATCGCATAGAATCACTATATTAAATAATAAATGACTTGCTTTGTTTGGATGTGTGGATGTTTCAATTTCACGCCCTTTTCCCGAGCAGCAGTTTCGCTGCGCATTGAGTGCCATCTAACGGCTCTTATTTGAACTTTTCTTGCGGTGGGAAAAATAAAAATTTGATTTGTACTTTATGATTGATATAAACCCTTTCGCACAAATTAACTACTGCACTACAGTGCTTGTAAATTGTACTACTTCTACTTGTTCTAATTATTTATTGCAATTCAAAGGTTGCGTTTTTTCTACACTGAAAATAAATGAACTTCCATAAAGATACATTTCAAAAATCTAAAAGTTGAATATTTATGAAATAAGACACACAATTCGCATCCAAATCAATTAAATTATTTTGCTTTTTAAAACTATTATTAGTTTCAGCTATACTTGTTAATATTAGCCAAAATTCTCAAATCCACGACATTTAATAAAGGAATTGTTTTTACTATTCTATTTTTATTATTTCAAAATTCAATTCACAAATGGAATTTTTTTTTAATTTCTACATGTATACGTTTTTCTAAATGCCCTTTTAAAATGAAAATGGGATCATGCTACATCTAAAAGCTGTCATGCATTTATGTACATGCAAACGTATCACGACTTCTCAAATCCCAAATGAACGATGAGAATTTACTGCTGGTTAGAGCCAGCTAAAGAAATCTATTCTATTCCAATAAGTTAAGATTGCCGTCTACGGAAGACAATGCTTTCAATTCGGCACAATCATCAATTTGCAAATATCTCGAAAATCATGGCCTCAAATGTCATTTTTGATCCTTTCGTATAATATGGATATTAGTTTAGTCTATCCATAAAACTGGATTAGAGATAATCCAGGCATTATTCGAACTAATAATATAATTTCTATTCAAGTAAAGTCGAAAGTATGGAAATGTAATAGCTTTTGGGTAATGAACTCTAAACTGCTTCAAGCATTGGGAACCATTTTAATAAATATAAAATTAAATTGATTTATTTTATCCTAAATCCAGTTGAGCATTATCATCTCTATAGTGGTAGGTGACAGGAGCCTGCCAAAGATTCCACCCACAAAAACATCGAACCTGCTCTGGGGCCCGCCAAATGTCCTGGTGTAGGGGCATGCCAAATATCCTGGTCTTTGGGAATACCAAATATCTTGGTCTTGGGGCATGCCAAATATCCTTGGCTTGGGACCTGTCAAATATCCTGGGCTCGGGCCCGCCAAATATCTTGGTCTGCATGGGTGCCCACAAAAGCTCCTAGCATGGAAGGAGGCCCGCCAAATTCTGGGACATGCGGAATATCCTAATTGGCCTGGGGACCTATAAAAGATTCTGGTCTTGGGGCATGCCAAAAATCCTGGCCTGTGGATACGCTTCAGGATGTGGGGGAGCCATGTTGGGAACATATCTTCAGGCCATTGGAAAACAAAGTTGTATTTTCGGAAACTTTTATCCTTGGATAAAATCTTTGAAATACTTTACCACTCATAATAGATCGAATGCTTCTAAAAAGGACTCATGATTTTCCAGAAGTTGACTGAAAATCCAGCATTTTCTAGAAGTTGTTTGTTCACATTTCCCAACGATATCACCGGTGGAAACTTTTAGGATAAATTGTGTTCCATTTTTACCCAAATGACGAAACCGACTGTTGAAATCAGTTTCCAGCCTACATTCTGCTTGTTTGAAGATTACCCGCGCAGGAGCATTCCAACCTGTGCTAATCAGAATCCCTGACTTGATCATTTACAAGCAGGTACACCAATTTTATCAAATCAGTGCAGTTTCCACGTGGATTTGTTTTGGAATCCAGATAATAAAAGCGTCGACAATTTTGCACTGCAACGACTTATCTCTTGATCACTGCGATAAAGATAAGCGTCCCATAATCAGGCCGGTATCATGTACCAACAGGGTTGTCGCCATGGCAACTCTATTGCAGCAATGAAATTCTAGTTGAAAATTATTAAAAAAATAAATGCTGCAATTCGGGCTTGCCACATCAGTAGTGCTAACTTTTTCTATGGGCTCTTGAAAGTCAACCACAAACCACAACAATGAAGTTGAGACGGAAATCTGGAAGCTTTTTAGTGGTAAGTTTTATGATTGGTAAGGTTTGTGAATATGCAAATTTGTGATACTTAGCCATGGATTTTAGAAATGTATACGGGAAATTTCTGACATACAGTATGCGTCTGTCAATCAATGACGACGCTGGTATCAAACAAATTGTTAATTTGTGAGAATATTCCAGAATTTACCCATAAAATTACAACTAAATTACCAGTAAATTATATATTTAGAGTTGTTATAAGAGCGTACATTGCAGTAACCTAAAACTCTCCCATTATCTATTGTGTGAATTTTTTTAATTAAGACTGTCTTTATAACAATGATTCGTACTTCGTAGAACTTACATGTACATGTATAAGACCTTACTGAATTTGTATAAGATATACTGTATCGTATTAAGCAATCATAATATTAACTATTATCAAAAATGAATTTTGTCTATGGGCAACAAAGTTAAATAATTTTAATTTTAACTTAAATAAATGTCCTTTTGCTTCACACATGGAGCGATTTATTTCCGATATCAGAAAGAAACTTTTGTGCTTGGCTGTAATACCAATGACGTTTAGTTTGCTTCCAGAAACGAGTTGTCCGGAATAGGAGCTTTCTATTCTGGAGATACATGTACATTATCTTTGGAAATAATATTTGCGAAAGAAACATTTTCAAACAAACTCGCAAATATCAAGTAACAATATTTGTAGAAACAAATTTTCGGATATAAATGCCGCGTGTGTGACGGCCTTTAGAAATACATGTACATGTATTTAAGCATGACATGCATTCTAAAGTTTACTTTGGTTTGTTGTTATTATTTTCTTCATAAATTTTGGTTATCTGTACATTTGACACTGACATCCATTAGATATTGATACCGACTGGCAAAGTAATATCTCAAGATCAATGATCATGACATCTTTTTCTTATTTTTGTGTCAAATCGTGATAGCGAGGAATTAAGTCGTACAGTACTTACCAGTAGCAGTCTTATGAAAGTCCGACATTCTTGGAAGTTGGATAAAGCTGGCAAAACATGTTTTACTGTATGGGTGCTGCAAAAACAAATGTGTCATACTGTATATACCTGATACCAGCGAAAAAACCGCTAATTTCGAAATTAATCCTTAAATTAGCATGTCCTAATTTACTGTACGTTAAATTTCATATCTCTAACGATTTAATATTCAAGTTTTCTCAAAAACTCAAAAAAAATTTTTCATATGCAAAATAATTCATTGTAGAATAATTATGTCATTTCATTATATATGTACGCTTTCCAACATTTTCTAGCATTCCCCGCATTTCTCAAATTACATTCTTCACTTCAAGCTCAAATTTATGCAGAATATGCCAAAAACATAATATTCCATGCTAATATTTATTTGGATTCTTGGAACAGTGCCGCTAAAAGCATTTATAGCTTTATGCTATGCATTTTATCGGACAAAATCCACAACAAAATACATGATTGATCTGAACCATATTTAGAAATGCGGTAACCCACATTTGATATCTGCGAGATAAACCAGTGTTTATTATTTCATCGTACAGAGGTTATAAATTGTTCAAATATTTTTTTCCTAATCCATATCATCGTTTTGT
The DNA here is from genome assembly GCA_034697705.1 of Ommatoiulus sabulosus. NCBI lineage: Eukaryota > Metazoa > Arthropoda > Diplopoda > Julida > Julidae > Ommatoiulus > Ommatoiulus sabulosus. Next base: position 1,070 of record JAQGAO010001100.1, on the reverse strand, counting down.
ATCAAAAGTATTGCATATGCTACATTATTGACATTTTTGCGTAGGTTGACAAAGAAACTCAGTCGTTCGCTGTTAGGCCAATAGCACAATCTCGTTATTCCTTAAACGACATCGTGGAGAGCCCTCAGGAAAACCCAAAATTAGGCGAACAGGTGGTGAGTACAGATCCGAGGATCATCAGAAATCCTACTGAATTGTAAAAATTGTAATGTTATTTTTAGCAATGAAAACATGCAATTGAGATATGATTTAAACGTAAATATGTGTGTGTATACTGTATATATACTGTGTATATGGAGAAACATAAAGGAACTTTTTGTGGCCACTTGTTTGTACAGTAGATATACGTAAGCTTCTGTAATTGGTAACAGTATACTGGCATATTGTGTCTACACCAAAAAACCTTATTTTAGGAACATTAAACAAAGTTGCCTCTGATCCCACTTACTGGAACATTTTATTCTCATCGAAAAAGGAACTTATAGGAACAGCGTGTTCCAGTTTGCTCGTTTCTAGACAGTAGACGAGCAACTAAGGAGCTGTCCATGCATATTCTAGGAAACAGGAAACAGAAATGTTTACTTGTGTTGCTAAACTTTCTTCAGTCTTTTTTGCCTTTTTTATGGAAATAGGAAACGTAGGGAACTTTAGTCTATGTTGCCATAAATTATAAGGAATTTATAGCAACATACAATGTACATGCATAGGAACATGTTACATGAACGAGCCTCAGAAACAGAAAGTTCATCTGTTTCCTGCAGTGTGTTCCTATAGCTTTAAAGCTCCGATCATTCGTAGAAAGTTGAAGTTGGGTTTAGTGAGGGCAGCATAAGGGGTGCTCTGACTGAAACTTTACGAATCGCACTTTTGGCAGTCGTGAAGCTACGTGTGCAGAGGAACGCATTAGAGAGTTATTGCATAGCGTAGCTATAAGCTACGGTAACGCAATCGTCACTGGAGTGCGCTTATGCGCATGCGCGAGTGACGTTTTCTACCGTCGACCAGTTTAGCGTATCGTAGACCCGATAAGCAGGGCGTTAGGGGCCATTCACAAAGGATGTCCTCCAATT